>JAKZAO010000013.1:13953968-14035897 GCA_023053555.1 Branchinecta lindahli | reverse complement strand
AACTTACAGAAATGTTACAAATGTAGTTGCTTGGATGCTACAAATGGTCAAATGGCCTGACAGATCAGTAAACCCTCTCTCTCTAGTTCTGGTACGGCTTCGGATCAGGGTTGTCCATTTCGCCTCTTCGCGGCTGGGCAGCGTTGCCTATGCTACTTAAACTGACTCAAGCAGCTCTGTTGTCCTCAGAAAGTGGATGATTGCTTTGATGATGGGGGCTTCAGCAGCAGGGGGGAGAGTAGACTGCACGAGGGATCCAGTCGAGAGGTTGAGATGGTGCATCTTGGACAATGACACCACCTGGGATCTATGTTTGTTCGTGAGGATTTGGCGATGGGTGCACTGGAATAGGACGTGGTCCAGGGTCTCGTTCAGGATTCTGCAGAATCGGCAGAGGGGGGAGTCCGGGGGTTGGCCGTTAGGAGTCGGGATCTTGTACGTGTAGGCTGGGTGATTCAACCCTGTTGCCCCTGCTCGTATCCGGTGATAAACTCTACTTTCAATTTTTCCCCGGAATGGGGAGAACTTAGGGTGAGGTTTGGCATTCAGGTGGCTCTGGGAGCGGATGCGGGAAATGTCTCGAAGTGGGATTGGCCTGTTGGTTGTTTGGCGGGCTGTTGTCGCTTCCTTAGCCGCTTTATCGGCAACGTCATTCCCCCGTATCCCCATGTGGCTGGGAATGTACTGGAGGGAAATGGCGCATCCTTTTTTAGAGAGCTCGTTGATCAGTTGGATTGCCATGTGGAGGTCGATGTCATCATTCTCGCATGTAGGGGTGGCTAACGACTGGAGAGCTGACATCGAGTCGGAGTAGATCATCGCCATCATGGGAGTTGCTGCGAGTCGTAGTAGGGTCTCCAGTGCCAGAATTATTGCACTGATTTCTGCTGACATGATACAAACGTGGCGAGGGAGCTTTTCCAGAGTGATGATGTTCAGGTCAGCCATAAATGCGCTGCAGCCCGTTGAGGAGTCTGTTTTTGATCCGTCAACGAATATCGGGAAATGGTTTTTGTGAACCGTCTGCCGTAGCTGGGCAAACCTGGATTCGACATATTGTGGCGAAAGCTCGGATTTCTTCGCGTCTGCAAAGCGGAGGAATACTGAAGGCTTGACAGTGGTCCATGGTGGTAAGGTGCTGATTTTCGGCTTGACTGCATCTGGCGCAATAGGGTGGTACGATTGGAGGCGCTTGATTTCGGGCGGAAGGCTAGGGGAGGGCTGTTGGTGTAGAAGCCAGCTATTCAATATGTGGTGGGGGGTGCCTTCAATCTTGGTAATGTATCTAGCTAGCAGGAGATCCCGCCGAGCTGAGACGGGTTCGATTCCTGTTTCGTCCAGAAGGAATTGAGTTTTTGTAGATCGGCGGAGCCCAAAAGCAATCCTAAGGGCCGTATTTTGGACTGTTTCGAGCTGGTTTAGGGTCGTTTTAGCGCAATATCCGTAGACAATCAGTCCATAGTCTATATGGGGTCTGATGTATTGCTTGTAAAATGCAAGAAGGATCTTCTCGGAGCATCCAAATGGGGTAGCCGCCAGCCTGAGCATGAGGCGGGTTTTGCGGAGGCATCGGGTTGAAAGGTCCTAACATCTACTAAGGACAACAAAGTTTGTTGTTGTATTTGGCTTATCACGAATTCTACTTCTTCATGAGCCGCGTTTTTTGTAAACAACCCGTTCTCCGTTCTCTATCCCGTTCTCCTATAAGCAGTTTTTAGTAGAACGCCGTAGTGCTATTGCCCGTTTTTAGCAGAACGGAGAACGGGTTGTATCTCATTCTTCATTCCGTTCTGCTGGATGATCAACGGAATAGGAACCTCAGTTCTGCATACCGTTCTCATCCCGTTTTGCTATGTATCGGGAACAGGTTCAGCAAAATTGCAGAAATGGATAAAAGGACCCATTTTTTACGAAATTAAAAGAAATTAATAAAGAAGAAAAAGTGTGTCATGGATTGGACCTTCCCGATTTCCATGACTCAGGAGTCAAGTTATATCATAAATCAGCTCAAAGTGTTTAGTCACTACCCATTTCAGACAGTTCGAGACATTTAACTGAAAACTAGTACATGACAGTTGTTCAGCTCGACCCTTTCCGAATAAAATTAAACAGAGTAGCCTTTGCTGCAGTCCACATTAAACACTGATTTAAAGCTTTTCTTACCGTTATACAAAATGAACTAACTGTGGTTAAGTGGAAAAAGGCACTGAGTGTTTGCTGACCCTTCTGTAGCTTTTTATTTTTTGTCCTTCGGAAGGTGTCCCCATTTGAATTTCCAAGGGGGCCCTCAGCTATCCAGGAAATAAAAAACATATAGTGCCACTCGTCACCATGTTACAAAGATGATGTCTGTATTCATGTTCAGAGTTCAGACATACAACAACTGACCTAGGCTCGTTTACGCCTTGAAGACATTCGACCCTCGAACAATGGGTCATTATCTCGGATTAAAAAGGACTCAATTTTCATGAGTGACCTCGTCAGCTAAAATGACGCAACCAGATGTTGCTATTCTGATGAGAAACTGATTTTTTTCCGAATACTTCTCCTAAGTAGCTCTAGGTCCCCTTGGAAAGCCAAGGGGCCTCTGTCCCCACCCAAATGACGACCCAGGAAATCGTACGAAATCCTAATTTTCTGAGTTACTAACCCCTCAATTTAGAATTGGTGCAATAAGCGTTTTTTGTAACAACCTCAACGGAGAACGGGTTTGAAACTCATTCAACAAAAAACGGGCTTATAGGCAAAACGGAGAACGGCGTAAGGAAAATGGAGTTTTACAAAAAACGCGGCTATGGGTTGGGCCTGGTAGAAAAGCTGCTTATAAGATGGCTGGAGAATGAGGAACTCTTGCAGTTTGCTATTCACTCCCTGTTTTTTTCCATTTGCTTCCAGGCTTCCATGCGTGGGATAACTAGAGCCGTTCCCACGCGTCGATGCGTGAAATGACGATAAATTTATCGGTAGGGTGATCCTCGTCACCTCACGCGTGGACGCGTTGGCCCGTGTAAGAATTAGGTGCCTAATCCCGTACAAAATCAAAGACGAAATCAAGACGAAAACGGACGAAACTGACAAATTGATAGAAATTATTAGTGAGATAATTTGTTGATTTTATAGTGTATAGATTGACTTTTCCGGTGTTTTTTGCAGTTGTTAGAGTTTGTTTTATGTTGTTGTCTGTTATTGAAGAAGTCTTTCATCATGGCTGAAGGCGGAGGTAAGATACCTCACTCTCCTCAGCTGAGTTTTTCAAATCTTCAGCACGACCATGTATATTGTATACTCAGCAAGGGTCAGTCTGGTCGATATTTCGGATATGCAGGTTGGTTTGTCTGGGAGAAGCCATAGCTTGGTTCTTAAGTCTGTGTTGAAGCTCAGGAACATCAGTAGTATATAAAGGGGGGAGCTGGCTCAAAAGTCCCCCCAGTTCAAACACCCATTTTAACACCAATTTCGTAAATTTTAACATGCTTTTTTCCAAATTATCCCCCTTTTTATAGATATTTTTATTTTCTTATTTCCCAAATAAAGGTCCCAAGAAATAGGAAATATTACCCTTTACTACATATAAACTACTACTTTTTGATTTTTTACTGAGTAAACAGTTCTACATCAACATATTGGTCAGAGTTCTTATTCACTCTCATAATAGGCTGCAAAACCAGATTTTTCTTTAAAAGTAACTCATCAGCAATTGCATTATATCTCTGTGGTATAAACAAATCACAGGCTTTGTTATTATGATTAATAACAACAACCAGCTTATCACCATATTTTGTCTTGGCCATTCTCATTTTAACGATAGCATATTTCAGTCCTAGAATCAGTTCTTCCTTTCTGATTGTATCATTGTATTTATTCATTCTAATTGTAGACAAGACTTCTCTGATGGACTCCATTTATTAGCGGCTGATTTTATTTAATAAAAATCCAAAGCTCACAAACTCACATACATATTTTTATTAATAATATCTAACGTAGCTTTTCTTTCATAATATATAACACAGTAAACATTATATGGTGGGGGTGGATTATCTTTTAATGTTATACTTATTTCAATATCACCAGTTGTTCCATTATAAATATTTGACTCGTGTTTGGAAACATCGAAACAGAATAGTGGATACACTGATTTAAATTCTTCTATGCTAACAACACTACCAGTATCAAATGCTAATTGTTTATAACCCAAATGTATGAACCTATTGTAAAGATTCGAGTATTTACATTTCTCATCGCTAAAGTCGCACTTGAGTGGTTCTTCAGGATATTTATCCCCATTAATTCTAAGTTCTATGTCTGTTAAAGTCATATGATCGAACACCATATTATTCATTAATTGATTGTTATGCTTTTCATTTTTCTGTAACATCACAACGATTTTGGTTGGGCTATTTCTCTCCGACACAACTTTCCAGGTGTGTTCCTTATTCTGACTAACATCGCTTTTATAAGTATTACAAGCTTCCCACATCAAATTATACTTTTTATCCTTGGCCAAACCTTTTTCCAATACACTCATCATTTCGATACTAGGAGCTATGATAGGGATTTTCCAGGATAAATACTCAATGACCACTTTACAATTAGAACCCCCATTTCTTATAATCATATTATTATCATCATTTCTTCTTAAAGATATTTTGTGTGATGCACCTCTAAAAAATCGTTTGTTTCCTTTCAGAAATCCAAACAACTCTGATAATGGTAAATACATATTTACTAATTTACTGTTTTTAGTTCTGTTATATCTCTTTTCAAAACCCTTATTATAATTTGGATTAGATTTAGTGCTGACAGTCACAGTTCCTGCTTTTAATCCATCTGCAGGTACGGTAAATGAACTACTACTTATAGGGTTGATATCTATTCCCTGATTATAATCCTTATACCAGAAATGATTTCTAGCTGCACTTCTAGAATAATCATCGGAATATTCGATCAACTTTGTAACGGTAGTTGCAATACCAACATGATTAATTTTTTCAACAGGTGTATCATTTATTACATACTCAGCGTCACTAAATAAATTAAATCCATTATTCGTTAAAGTAGCGAGATCGGTTGAACCTATGGGATTTCCATTCTCTTTAACAATTCTTACACTAACATCAAGATAACTTTCACTTGGATAGAACCAGGAATCCAATTTCTTCGTTACGAATTCAAACTCTGATTTATTGGATACATTCACATCTGTTTCTCGAATTTCTTTAAATTCATATTTGACCACTGTATCATCTACAAGTGGCTCATCAAAAATGTTCCACTGCGGACTGATAACTTTATTTACTGCCATTTATATAGGAAAGAAATTATTCGATAAAAATTATTTCAGAATCTTTAAACCACTTCCAGTTATTATCGCGTTGATCAAGTCCTGACTCTTTTGATTTAAAAATCTCTTATTTGTACCCAGAAGATCATTCATCGATTTCTTCTTTCCAATCACATCAATAAGTTCTTTCCTGTTTACATCAATCAGATCTTTCCCGTATTCTATTGCTCTGTTTTTTAACAACTCGAATCTCGGTTTAATAATATTATTATACATTGACAATGCTCCATCTTTTATTTGTTTTGCTGACGTTTGAAATAACTGGGAATTGGCAATATTTTTGAATATACTACCGATTCCACTTCCGTACTGCTTTTTATAAAGTAAGCGCTTATTATTAATCAACATTTATAGGTAAATAATTTTATTTCACTAATCCTTTAAGCTTTTCTTAAATGTAGAACGTATCCAACGTTATCACCATTCAAATCGATAGGTCTTCCCAATTGATCAGTAATTGTCATTCTCAAGGAGTAAATAAAGTCTTTTGTGTTAATAGGAAGGTAGATTAATTGTCTAGGATTCTCAACAATTTGACAACCTGGTTCTGTATTCGGAACAAATGTCCAAATGACGTCTGATTTACTTTTGTTTACGATAGAACTGTTGACAAGAGAGCAGTGAATTTGAATTTTATCAACGCTTCTTGTTATATTCGGAAGTTTTGTACCTTCATTGATTTTCTTAGATATCTCACTATCCTTCTCAAAGCCTAAAATCTGACACAAGTCACTATTAAATCTAAACACATATTTTTCTTGTAATAGGATGACAAATCTCATAGATGCTGGATTGGATGAGATTACAATAGGACATTTATCTTTGGGAGTATCAAAATACTGACACAAAAAATAATTCAAACAATCATCGTTATACATCCCATTAGGAATAGTAACATTCACCCATCCCCCCTCTTCATCTTTCCTATACTGAAACGTATTATTCCCAAATTTATCACTTATATTATGCCACGAATACCACAAAGTACACTGATTCAAACCTATTTCATAATCCGAATGACGATTCAGTTCAATCGGTTGACTAAATGTTATATCAATGATACTTTCATTACCTTCAATGTTTAACAACACCATTTATTAGAAATATTTTTTATATATTGAATTGTAATCTCTCTTCGTAAGAAATTTATTTCGCATTAACGAGTCCAAAATATCAATAGCTTCATTCCTCACCTCATCAGATGTATTTCCGTTTACTCTACTACCTATCAAAGTGTACAATTTTTGAATCATTTCATTGCAGTTCATAAATATTCCAGTTCCTTGTTGTTGAACTAAATGGGAATTAGTTTGAATGCTGGTTAACCTCTCCTTGTAGTCTCTTATAAATTCAATGATTTGATCATAGCTAGAGTAACCTTTACCTTTTTTCCCGCCATAACTTTGACTTAGAGATGTCAAACGTTCTAGAGCCTCATCTATATCCATAGGATGACTAATGTAATAATTAGGCATTTTAAAATAAGTATCAGTGCCTTTCCCGGATTCTTTATGTTTTGAATTAATCTGATTTAAAAACTCTTGTGTAATACCTTTATTCACATCAATGGATATTGGTCCTAAAGCGGGAGAAGGTTCTAAAGCAGGAGTTGGGGCTCGACTCGATTCCTCTGAATCAGTGATCTGGTATGGAGTAGTTTTAAATGCTTCTCCTAATCTTTGAAAACTTATGCTTGAACTTCCATCAATACTCTGTAAGTTCTTAATGATTGCTTCAGTATTGTCTTTTTGTGCCCTAACAACTGGAGCGTTAAATTCTGAAGCCATTTCCCGAAAGCCTGCTTTCTCCATCTCATATTCTTGAACCTTTCTTCTCTGAATTTCTCTGTTCTTCACTATACCCGATAACATATCACTCAAGCGTCTTGAATCCATTTATATAAAAGTAATTTTATTTCATAATAAATTTTGAAAGTTCTTTTTCATAAAACCCTCCTTGAATTAATTCCCCACTTTTGTCAGATATTTCATAAGTAATGGGAATGGTAGGTCTAATGGCTGCTATCTGGAATACTTCATTCGTATAATTAGGTAAATATCCTTTATCAAAAATACTCTTTTCTTTTTTTATTCTGACTAAATCTCCTACTTTATAATGTCCTGTGATTGTGTAGTCATCAGCTGGAGGAAACAAAGCATTGTAAACCTTTTTCTGATTTACCTTTTTACTACCATCAATGGGTTTCATTTGTATTGAACGATGATAAGAGTTATTATAATTACTAACAAATAAAGGTAAAATATCAATCCATTTATTAGTGTTATTGTGAGTAAAATATTTCCATAACTTTTCTTTCAGTGTTCTATTGAATCGTTCAACAATTTGCGCTTTCAATTCGCTTTCAGATGCAAACCAGTGTATCTCATTATTTTTCAAAAATGTTTGAACATTTCTCATTACAAATTCTTTACCTTTATCAGTTTGTAGTTTCTTAGGAATTCTTTCTTTAAATATATGACTGAATGCCTTGATTATTTCAGCACCCGTTTTATCTTTCAAAGGGGCACACCAAGCGTATTTACTAAAGCAATCAATTACAGTTAAGATGTAATTTGTTTTATCATTCGCTTTTTTATATTTCTGCATGTCAACTAAATCAGCTTGCCATTGCTCATCCACATAGTGAACATAGACTCGTCTCCTTTCAAAGTTATGATAAGAAGGTTTGTGTAAGGTATATACATTCTCATTTTGCAACACATTTTTTATTTTATCTTTAGAAACGTTCACTCCGTTTTCTTTTAATTTTCTATGAATATCATCCACACCTGAATAATTAGAATAATACGTATTTAAAATATCTTTTTCTGCGTCGAGGTTTTTTTTAAAAACAGATTTTTCCTTGATCCGCAAAAAACACAATTACCTTTTAGCATTGGAACATTATTTTTCTGTGACACTGCCTTAAACATTGCTTCAGTGTCAGTTTTCTTTTTACACTTCATACAATAAATCTCCATTTATTAGAAAACAATTTTTATAAACGAAAAGCTACCAACTTCATTTTGCGCTGAATGTAGGAAATACAGTGAAATCCACAGTTTAATTCATTTAAATTTTGAACGGCAAGATTTTCATAAGCTATTTTTTTCTTTGAAGTTTTTAGATATTTAATTATTTCTTTTCCTGGGGGTATACCGAAAGAATCGAAAAATTCGACATAGGGTTGATCAGGTAGATTAAAATACGCTACCCAGTGAGTTCCAGGCATTCCGAGTTTATCATAGTTAATGACACCACATTCTAGGTTATTTATTTGTTTAGGTAACGTATCTATAGAGAAAACACCTCTAAAATGTGGTATATCCCCTAATGCATCCATAATATCAAAATTGGTTAGAGGTCCTACTTTACTTTTGCTTCTTTTTTGACTTCCCCGTTTTTTGAATTCCTATGCCTCCCCCGTCCTACAACTTTTTGTGTTCCAGGAAGTGTAAGCGCCCCACCTGTGTTCTTTACGGATGCATCCTCCTTTTCCTTCTTAGGTCTTCCACGACCCACAACTTTTTGTGTTCCAGGAAGTGTAAGTGCCCCACCTGTGTTCTTTACGGATGCATCCTCCTTTTCCTTCTTAGGTCTTCCACGACCCACAACTTTTTGTGTTCCAGGAAGTGTAAGTGCCCCACCTGTGTTCTTTACGGATGCATCCTCCTTTTCCTTCTTAGGTCTTCCACGACCCACAACTTTTTGTGTTCCAGGAAGTGTAAGTGCCCCACCTGTGTTTGCTATGTTATCCACCAATTTCTTACCAGCGAATGTACCCAAAGCAGCAGCACCACTTGTTAAAGCTGCCTTACCAAGGGTAATTGCTAACGGTATTAGGAAAGGAAGTAATCCACCCTTTTGAATCGCTTCTTTCATCTGTTTATATGATACATCAATGTCACAACCCTTATTATTCATTTTACATGTTTCAATTTTATCAATTTGTCGTTTACTTAAAAGTAACTTTACTGGTTCTCGTTCATTTTGTCTACTATGACTAACACGTATCTGACATTTTTGTTTAGCACCAAAACATTTCTTCAGCTTTCCTTTCTGAAGCTTTGATAAATAAACTATATACTCCATTGTCTCAACCATTTATTAGAAAATTAATTTATCATATAAATTTTATTTCTTTAGTTTAGTTTTCATTATGTCTTCTGTTTTCTTGACAAAATCTTGATCAACAGGTTTTTGCTCTGAAAGCCTTTTTAAAATGTTTACGACTGCTCTTTCAATACCATTGATATGGGTTTCTGTGTCAAAATCATTTTTCCTAAGGAACCTTTTTGTCAATACTTTTGCTAAGGTCAAGAACCTTTTTGTCAATGATTTTCCTAAGGTCACCAATCTTTGTTTCAAGACTTTTGCTAAGGGTTTGTTGGTCAAGAAGCTTTTCGTCATATTTTAAAAGGTCTGTTGTTAACCTATCTAAATTAACAGCATCCTTTTTGTTTCTAGGGTCTTGAACATTTGTGATTACTTTATCCCCAGCATCAATTTCTTTATCAGTAACTTGAATTGTCTGTTTTACAAATAATCCTTTATCTTTGATCCTTATCAATGCATTATCAGGAGAATCATCTACCGCAGTTAATCTGTTGATATCTTCGCTAAAATATTGATTGGTTTGCACTTGTCCAGCAGTCATTTGTTCTTTAAATTGATTCAAAATCACAGTCATAGATCTTAAGCTAATAGCATCCTTATCTGTTTTCGCATCACCTAAATTTATAATTCGTCTATCGTGTAGGTTAATGTTACCATTTTCGTCAGTAACTTTCGATTCGTTAGCAACCTTTTTTCCAACACTACCAAATTTATTCATTTATTATAGAAATAAATTATCCGGTAAATTTTTCAAAGTTTTTCCTGTACTTCAGGGTTTTATCTTTTGTTTTTAAATCTATGAAGAAAAAGCCGTAGCCCTTAGTTGCAGCCTCGAATTGTTTGAGAAATTTTTCATTGTCTATACTGGATACATGGCTTTGTCTTATTAATTTTACTTCTTTTGGATTAGAACACTGAAAGAATGCAAAATAATTACACTGAAGTCTTACCACCTTTGGCGTTTTATGATAGCTCTGAGACAAGTAAACAATTGAAGCATTTTTCTTTCTTCCTCTTATGAATAAATCTTCTATTTTCTTCTGGTCTTTTTCAGTTACAAAATCATCAAAGATAATCAAGTTCTGATACTTGGGGTCTAGGTCGTCAACATCGATAATATCATTAAGGTCATTACTGACGGTTAAATTATTCGTTTTACATTTTAATTCCAAAGTGTTTAAATTGTCTATAAGGTCTTTATATTTATCTTCTTCAAGATCTTTTGCATACAAGTATATTCGGTTGAAACAGATGTATTCATAAATTAAATTCAAGAGTAAATTGGTTTTCCCTGTTCCTGAACTTCCACAAATTAATAATCTAAATGGCCACTGAGGTGCAAGTTCGTGTTTGTTCTGATAGTTATTCTTTTCGCTAAAATCATACACTTTTATTGGTCCCTTTTCATTCATTTATTTAAGAAGAATTTTTCATTATAAGATTTACTGAAGTAGGGACTTGAATTTTTGAAGTAGGTACTTGAATTTTTTAACTAGGTACTTGAATTTTTTAACTAGGTACTTGAATTTTGAAGTAGGTAGTTGACTTTTTTAACTAGGTAGTTGATTTTTTTAACTAGGTAGTTGACTTTATTAACTAGGTACTTGAAATTGTTAACTAGGTACTTGAATTTTTATTGTTTGTATCCTAATGGAAATGTTGTGAATTTATCACTAGACACAATCCTTTTATCGTCTTTAGGATCCAACGCTTTTTTATTCTGTTCTTCTAGAAACATGTTGTGTTTGTATGACCTTAAGTTGTACTGGGTTACTGAAAGGTCTCCAACGTTTCCAAATAGAACATCCTTATAGTTTTGAATCGTAATCTTATCTTTCACTATATTTGTTTTTATTCCTTTTAGTTTTTTGTTTGCTTTTGAAGGGTCTTGGTTATCCTTCAAATATGCATATACTTTTGATCGTAATCCAACAAATTGGGTCATAATTTGTCCTGCTAGTTCATCTTTCATCATTCCTATCACTTTCTTATTTACACTAGGAAACCCGTATTTATTATCTTTCGCATAATCAGATGTATCGAACCTCTCGTTCAAATCTTGTTTGATATCTTCATAGAAATCCTCGGTTCTTATGTCATATATGAACGAATCGGTATCCATATAACATAAATCTATTTTATCCTCATATTTAGGTTTCATATAATCATAATGGAATTCATACATCAAGAGCTTGGATAGTTCCAGTACAGCAAAACCGATATACATTGGTTTGTCTAGTTTTATCTTTTCCTTAGACATTCTTGCCACAGAAAAGTTTTCACTGAAAATAATTTCAGATTTAAAGTTGGGTTTCTTTATTATTTTTTCTCTTGTTTTATCGTCAGTTATTATTTCCATACAGCTCGTTTCCTTACGTTCTCCATGGTTTTCCAAAGCAAGCGTTATTCATCAGCTTAAAAAAATCCTTTTCAAAATCATTTGTACCTTTAGTTCTTAGTGCTGTGTTGTGGTCTATGTATCCTTGTAAGTAAGCACTCTCAGTGAATCCTAGTATTCTATGTACTTTTTTCAGTATCAGACCTTTTTGTAAATAGAATTCTAGGTTCCTGTGATGAACTACGTAGTTATTTTTATCATATAAGGTCGTACATAGTTTTCCATTGAAATGTTCTGGTGCTAATGGAAGATCTTTATGTAACTTGTGTAACTCTCTAGGATAATCTAAATCAACTTCATAAATTGCCCCCACATTTTCCAAATTCATTTCTGTTTGAACATGATTTTTTAATAGTTGATAATAATCTAAAGAATTAATGTCAGTGTTCTCTTTCATTTCATCAGGTACTGGAATGAATTTAAAATCATTCGCTGGTAATTTTTGTGACATCGCCCACCCATACAAATTATTCTTATCGAAATACATTAAATAGTTAGATGGCTTATTGTTGTCATAACTGCTCATATATTTATTATTTGCCTTAGCATATCTTTTTATACATTGTGATACACCACCTCTTATTCCCTTTTCAACGAATGTATACATGTCTTCCTTCGAGAATAACGGTAGTTCTACTTTCGAATGCTTTAGGAAAGAATCCCATGTTAGTCCTGGAGCTGAGAAGTAATGTAGTGGATCCAAATCATAATTATGTATACATACATTTCTGAAATTCTCTACAACATCAGACAATATTAACACATCACTTTTTAGGTACAACTTGGTATAATCAAGTAATGTTTCACAATTAAACTGCTCCCATATAGAGACCGCTCTCCTATAGTCACTTTTGTTGATACCTTTTCCCGTTAACCTAGAATAAAAGCTTTCTATGGGTGGTAACTTTGTACAATCCATTTTACTGAAACTGTCTACGAATTCATATGGATACACCCCTTTCTTGATTATTTCTTTGAACTCTTCGTCGTTTTTGAAACTATTCGATGTGTACTTGAAATTCTCCCTCAGATGATTACAGGATTCTTTGCAATCGCATTTTGCTAAATTTGCTGACAGCTTGTCCAACGATGAAGCCATGAATCTGATTGAATCTATGAATCTGATTTCATATTTTATTTCCGTATCCTGTCTTGGAATACTTATTGATTTCGAGAATGATATGAAACTTTCTGCTGATTCAAATATTCCGTTATCAGGAATCAATTCTTTCACAAATAGATGGGAATCATACTTTGATAAATTATGCATCACTACAGGGATATGCTTGGGAATTCTGTATTTCATATTACATTGTGCATGAGTAAAACCCCTATTTTTACCAGTCATGTGGTCGTGATCAAAGTGGGGATTTTCAGTGATTTCAGTCCTACAGATATGGCAGGTCTTATCCATTAGTGTGTTCCATTTTTCTGCAATTTCTACATCTGTATAAGTGTGATTTCTCTGCCTGTTTTCATATTTGTTTGCAATTTCTGTGGATACTTTTGTAACGGTTTGAACAAAATGTTTTGCAGCATCTTCACCGAAATAATCGTAGTATTTGTTCTGGTTTGTATCAAAGGAACAGCATACCTGAAATCCATACGCAAAAGGTTTCTGTTCAGCTACTTTTATTGTTTTCTTTCCGTTTACCTGGTTGTATTCTTCGTTATAAGACTCAAAGTCTGCTATTATACAATAAGGTACTTTCATCTGTTTTGCAATATTTTTATAGTGTATACTTGAACCTTCAGGAGGCATTATGATATCAGGGTCTTCACAATTATTTTTAAGTTCGTGTTTTTCAAATTGTTCTTCCTTTTTAAAATGCCTTCCACAAAAAGTGCAGAGATATGTCTTTGTTTTCTTTTTAGATATTTGTGTACCGACTAATTTGCTCAGATCTTTCACAAGTACATAGTGATTATCAAAATATAGTAAATTAATGATATGTTTTGCTGTTTTCCCATTAATTGTACTTTTTAATATATGACTTCTGATTATTTTCTCTTTATCAATTTGGAATAAGCAAATCTTAATGTTGTATTTATTTTCAAATTTGTGGATGTCTTGTGTATCCATTGGGAAGTTGGTAACCCCTTTGAAATCAAATTCATTCTCATATTGTTTATATTTCGAAGTTCTCTCAGCGTTGTCCTTAGCTGGGTATAAATGTGCTAAGATACACCAAAGAAAGCATTTTTTATCTTTATTTTTTATATTTATGCACGCTTTTTTATTTTTTACGAAATCTGGCAGTATCTTAAACGTTCCTCCCATATAAGATTCGATTCGAGTCATCCTATAATCAATTCCTTCATACCGACTAAATTGTAGCCCCGACCGAGGGGTATTACTTAAAGAGCTCAGTCTCTTGTTATTATCATCTAAATGACTACGAGTAAGTATGCTATTTTTATTTAAAATCCAAGAAGTACTGTTATAAAATACTACAACTTCTTCATCATTTTCCTGTCTATAGAATATAACCCTGGTCACAAATTGAACTCTGTAATGATTTATTTCGTTCATTCTTCGGAGTAAATCATTAAAAACAAAAGCAATAAGAGTATGTTCATCTCTTCCATTGCTTTCAATTGAAACGTTTACGGTATACAAATTTTCAATTTCCCTAGAAATTGTAGTCTGCTGTTCTTCTTTCGTTCTAAATAAATGATCCGGAATTATTTTTTCTTCTTTAATTTTTTTCTTATTTATAAAGAGAGTTGATAAATCGATTGCTTTGTGTCTATTTTTATCACCTCTTTCTGTTTGATCTCTTATGATATCTCTCATTTTCTGTATGGAATCTTTATGTTTGGTAATAATATTATTATAGTATTCTTCAACCTTTTGTATGACTTCATCTCGGTTTCCACGGGTGGATAGGTTTTTGTTTTTTAGAAATCTTTTTAATTCACTTGTATCTTTTTCTGTTATCTTTTCCTTCTCTTGTTTTATTTTTGTAATGGTGATATTATTTTCTTTAATCTCATCTTCGAGAATGACCCTTAATCTCTCGTCCGGTTTGTAGTCGGATGGTCTTGGTCTTTTCTTATTATGGGTTCTTTCGTTTCTGCGTTCAATTTTAATTTTATCTTCAGCTATCAAAATATACTTATTAAGATGGTTTATTATATTATTTGTTATTTCATGTTTCTTTGTTCCATTTGTTTTGATTTTATTAATTTTCGCATAAGTCCGCAGCTCATTATATGTGTAATTCGGTAATCTTTGTATAGTCGATTTGTTATTCGATATAACATTTTTACAAAGCTGAATAACCTCTGCAACATTCATCATTTAATAAGAGAATATTTTTATTAATGAATTTCTCCTGACTGCGTTTTCTCAGCCGTAGAGAAAATCAATGAATTTCTATTACCTTACTACTCTGTGAGAAAAATGTGTACACGGGTTTCGTACAATCTTCACTACTCTTCATGTGACAAATGTGTGTGTAGTCGAATCCACTTTTTGTTACTACTCTTCATGTGAGAAATGTGTGTGTAGTCGAATCCACTTTTTGTTACTACTCTTCATGTGACAAAAATCATAAATTTTTTTAAACTTTGACTCACAAGCTCGAAAAAAAGAGAATCATACTGTAAAATTAGCCTAGTTGGTGGGTGTGTGGAAATTCGAAAAAATCTTCATTCAGTGAAATAATTTTTCAAACAATTTTATTGAGTAATAAATGGATGAGTTGGAAAAAAGGTTATTTGTTCATAGAAGGAGTTACAAATACTACAATCATATAAGTAATAGCTTACTTTTATCCAAATTCCTCTTTTCAGCAGCAGGAATGTCTGCGTTTCTAGTACTGCCTTTAGCTTCTTTAAGTTTGGGTGCTGTTATCATTGAAATAATCGAAAAACATCTAAACATTGCAGAAAGAAAATCAGAGCATAAAACCGCTTATAATTTTTACACTGAACTGTTATCATTGTTAAAGTGTGGACAGTTAACGGTTGAAGAGGTGATTCAGCGTGAAGCAGAAATGTGTAAAACCTTTCGATTTTTTCCTCGCGAAAAATACATGAAACAAGTTCGCTTAAACGGTTATAAATATTGTAAAAATAATTCCATAATAAATCAAGAGAAATTACCCAAAGTGTAGTATATTGCTTTCATAAGATTGAAAACTCTATCCTCATATTCATATACGCATTAATTACCTGCGTCATTCATAACCAGTACCTGAGTAACCCCTCACCATCCAGTACACCTTTGTCCAAGTGAGTAACCCCTCACTACCCAGTACACCTTTGTCCAAAGTGAGTAACCCCTCACCACCCAGTACACCTTTGTCCAAGTGAGGAACCCCTCAACACCCAGTACACCTTTGTCCAAGTGAGTAACCCCTCAACACCCAGTACACCTTTGTCCAAGTGAGTAACCCCTCACCACCCAGTACACCTTTGTCCAAGTGAGTAACCCCTCACCACCCAGAAAAAAAATAACAAGCTTTTAACGATCAATCTAATCAAGATAAATCCTTTACGTTTCGCAACAATTATCTGACCTAGATTCCAATCTGTACAGATTGGGAATTAGGGCAAATGACTAATCATCATGCGCTTTGCAACAATTATCTGCTCTAATTCCCAATCTTTACAGATTCGTCAAGGCCATATGACTAATCACCACCTGGAAACTCGTGCGGTAATATTTGCTGAGGTGTTGCCCACTCTCGATTTTAGTGCCTGGTGCCGAGAAGCTCGGTCACTGCCGGTAGTTAGGAGCTTTGGATTTTTATTAAATAAAATCAGCCGCTAATAAATGGAGTCCATCAGAGAAGTCTTGTCTACAATTAGAATGAATAAATACAATGATACAATCAGAAAGGAAGAACTGATTCTAGGACTGAAATATGCTATCGTTAAAATGAGAATGGCCAAGACAAAATATGGTGATAAGCTGGTTGTTGTTATTAATCATAATAACAAAGCCTGTGATTTGTTTATACCACAGAGATATAATGCAATTGCTGATGAGTTACTTTTAAAGAAAAATCTGGTTTTGCAGCCTATTATGAGAGTGAATAAGAACTCTGACCAATATGTTGATGTAGAACTGTTTACTCAGTAAAAAATCAAAAAGTAGTAGTTTATATGTAGTAAAGGGTAATATTTCCTATTTCTTGGGACCTTTATTTGGGAAATAAGAAAATAAAAATATCTATAAAAAGGGGGATAATTTGGAAAAAAGCATGTTAAAATTTACGAAATTGGTGTTAAAATGGGTGTTTGAACTGGGGGGACTTTTGAGCCAGCTCCCCCCTTTATATACTACTAACATCATTGAGTGTGGGAAGGAGGAGCTAAAGGTTGTTAGCTCAGCAGATGGTTCTCCGAGTCTGAATTTCAAAGAGGAGGGAGTTTTGGAGAGAGCTCTTAAAGCAACCCCTTTCGAAGTGGAAAAAGGAGTCAGTTTCAACTTGTCAAATGGTAATCTTGTTGAGAAATCGGTACCCCCAAGAGTAGCTTTTGTACCAGAAGGTATCGTTTTCTTTGAGAAGGGAATCTTCTCTGTTGAATCTTTGAAAGAAGAATTGATCGACCAAAGGGTAAAGAAAGTCCGTATGTTATTTGGTCCAGTTGCCTCTGAAAGACAAAAGGCAGATGGTTTCATTCTGTCCTTTGAAGATGATGTTCCAGAGTAAATTTTCATCTCTGGAATTGCCAAAAAAGTAAAGATCTACATCCCACCAGTACTCATTTGTAACCATTGCCAGCGTCATGGCCACAGCTCCAAAGTTTGCCGTAGCAAACCTAGATGTGCCAGATGTGCTAATCAGCACATCACGTCAGTTTGCCCTGTTGACAAGCTTCTTACCTCGAGTTTCAAATGCGCTAATTGCGGAGGGCAGCATCACTCCAAGGACAAAAAGTGCCTTATCACACAAAACGTCGCAACAGTAATAGAGAGGGCTGTTGTAGATAAGATCACAATTGGGGAGGCAAAAAAGAAATATGCCGATATTTTGAAAAATTACCCTCCCACCAAGGAGTCGTACAACACATCTTTTCCAGAATTGATTTCCACAGCGACCGATACTCCGTCAACAAGTAAGTCTATCCCATCAGGACCCCCTACAATAGGAAACATGACAGAGAAAGATTTCAATGTGCTCCTAGAGCAGAAGATCAACAGTATTTTGGATGGTAAGCTACAGGAAAGGCTAGTAGCCATACTTGATCTCAAATTCTCTGAACTCAAGGCCAGCATCCTTCAGGAATTGAAGCAGGAGCAACCAAACAAAGGCATTCTAGCTATCAAACCTCTTCAAGTGTGCTCTAGCCACTCAGAGACGGACGAAGATAGCAGCCCAGATGAGAAAGACTACATTGGATCAAGGAAGCGACTTACAGAAGAAATGTCACCTATGCCCAAAGAAGTACGTAAACGAATTAAGCCTGTTGGAGCATCCAAAAATGTGACCAAGACCAGAGGAAAAGTCACTGAGGATAAGTCAAAAAAATGAAAATTGTCCATTTTAACTTGACGGGATTGCCAAAAGATAGAATAGAAGAATTGAAACACTTTATAGACCTTCAATCTCCGGATGTGGTAGCTCTACAGGAAACCCACCTTACTAAATCTCGGCATTTTTCAATCCCAAATTACACTCTCTTTCGCAAAGACAGGGCTACGGCTGCAAGACAAGAAAAAAAGGAGGGGGATTAGTAACACTAATAAAAAATCAGTTTGTAGCATCAGAATCACCTTTTGTTCATGATTCTAAGTTGGAGATCCTTGTGGCGACATTGGGAATGAATTCGGGGAAGAATCTACATATTATTAATATGTATGTTAATAATAAACAGGCTTTTGACCCAGAGGTTTGGAGAAAAATTTTGGCTATTCCTGGAAACAAAGTGATCGTGGGGGATTTCAATATCCACCACCCAATGTGGGATGGTTCCCATAAACAAGATCCCGAAGGTGTCAAACTGGTTGAATGTCTGTCAGCGTCTGTTTCTCCAATGGTTCTTCTGACTCCAAAGAATCTAGGTACTTATTTCCATTCACAGACAGGAAGATATTCTACAATTGATTTATGTCTAGTAAGTAGCAATCTGTCTCTTTCTTCGCAGGTTCAGAAATTTCCAGATTGCTTAGGAAGCCAGCACTTCCCCATTATTATTTCTTTAGATGTTGAGGCCTCAACAAGAAATGCAAGCACCCCCCCTCGGTGGCGCTTCAAGGATGATCTTTGGCAAGCTTGGACAGTGGAACTGTCGAAAAACCTCCCAACTCCCACTTCAGACATTTCAGCATTTAATACTAGTTTCACTTCATCTCTTGTTGAAAATTCTCTGAAGTTTTTTAAATTGTCAAAAGGTAAACATCAGTCTAAGAAAAAGAAACTCATCCCTTATTGGAACAGCCATTTGGACGAACTCAAGAGAGAAACAAGAGCTGTAAGCTCATATGGCACTTGCAAGGGTTGAGACGTAGGCTATTATTTGATCAAAAGTAATTTTCGACTGTGCGGTTCAGATGCGCACTTTAAGGGAGCTAGAGAAAAAGTATTTTATCGTTGAACTTAGCTGTAATGATGCGCACTTTAAAGGGCACTAGAAATTCATCTGTAAGGAAGACCCTTGAGGCAAAAACGATAGCAGGCTCTTAGGGATCATTGATATCCTATATACCTATGATCAAAAGTATTTTTTTTTCACTAATGCGGGTAAAATGCGTACTTTAAGGGTGCAAGAATTTTTTTTTTTTTGCATAACCCTTGTGGGACAACTGATCATGGGTTGAGATGTATCGTTTGATAAAAAGTACTTTTCGACCTTGCGGTTAAGATGCACATTGTAAGCAAAACCCTTGAGGCAAAAATGATCATTAGCTCATGGGGATGATGGAAATGCATATTTTGCTTAAAAGTATTTTTCTTAGTTTGTGGTCACGATTGGTACTTTAAGGAATGGTCGGATTTGAAAAGTGGCGATTTCTAAGCCAATCTTGTCGAATTTCTAATATTCCAGCCAAATTTCATCGTCCTAGCACATCTGGAAGTACCTTAACTCGCGATCACCGGAATTCCGGACCCGCCCCTCAAACTCCCCCCACAGTCGCCGGAGCCAATCCGGTTCAGTTTTGGACTTGTTTGTTATTCTCACAAAGTTCCATCCCGATCTCTTCAGTCCAATCCGGTCACGTATTTCCCCCCCCCCCCCAATTGTTGTCGGATCCGGTCCGGACATGAAAAAGATCCCCACATGCACGCCCTCTGTTCAGTTATTAAATTTCACTCGAATCCGATCACCCGTTCCAAAGTTACGCATGGCTAATATTCCGGATTCCCCCTCCCTCCGATCCCCCCACGACTATCGGATCGAGTGAATTTTTATTTACAAGTCAGTTTGATCGGGTCCCTGATACGCCTCCCAAGTTTCGTCGTGAAAATCCCAAAAACTGTCATCACCAGAATTCCGGGAAACTCCCCTCCACCTCCCCCCCCCAAGTGTCCGGGTCCAGTCCAAACGTGTAAACGATTTATCTGGAGCAGATTCTCGTTCTTCCCAGCAAGTTTTACTCCGATCCCTCCATTATAACCGTTTCTCGAGATTTCCGGTCTTCCCCCACCCCAACTCCCCCATAGCTGTCGAATCCGGTTCGGACTTCAAATGGAACATCAGAGATATGTCATTCATTCAGGTATTAAGTTTCGTCCCAATCCGATCACCCGTTCGAAAGTTACACAACACTCAATTTTCCATATTCCCCCGCATTGCACCACATATACAAACCCCTTTGACCCTCGAATGCACTAGCTCTTTCCAATGTTAACAGAGTGATCCGATGCAAAGAGTGACGTCACGCCGCGCGCAGACCTACTAGTGTGTAGAAAGGGGTAGGGGTTTTACAAAAACTACTAAATTCTCAGGATTCCCCCGCCCTCTACTCCCTCCACGGTGGTCGGATCGGGGAATTGACTATTTGCAAGTTAGTTTGGTCGGGTCCCTGATATGCCTGCCAAGTTTCATCGTCCTAGCACATCTGGAAGTACCCTAACTCGCGATCACCGGACTGACCGACCGACCGACCGACCGACCGACCGACCGACCGACAGACCGACAGACCGACCGACGGAAAAGTGATCGGTATATGGCACTTGAGCGAAGCTGCAAGTGCCATAAAAAGAGTGGCAAAAAGAAGGTGGATAGCAGATCGTACAAATACTGGGAAAAAAGTAGAGTATAGAAAAGCTGAGGCCAAGTTAAAGAGAGAGATTCTGGAACAAAGGACAACAGCTTGGGCTAACCTATGTGATTCCAAATTTGGTGCACAGACCCCTACCAAGGAACTTTGGAATAGATTCAGAAGTTTTTCTGGCTACCAACAAAAACAGGAAGGACCATCAGAGATTTCCTCTACAGATGGGCAAATGTTATCTGACCCTGAGTCGATATCTGAAGAGTTTGCGAAATTTTACGAGAAGAAGTTCAGTCTACACCAAGGCAAACAAAGGGCCAGTTGCACACCAGATATAGCTGCTACCGTTGACCACTTGGATAAAGAATTTACAATAGACGAACTGTCTGAAGCCATCCGGGCAACCTCAGACTCGGCCCCAGGAGAAGACCTCATCCATAATAAAATGCTACAGAATCTCCCAGAAAACGGAAAAGCTTTATTGTTGGATCTGTTTAATCAGGGAAAGGAAATAGGAATCAAACAGAGTCTTACCGACCTATTTCTTTATTGTCGTGCCTCGGAAAACTTATGGAACAACTCATCAAAATACGGTTTGCAGAGGAAATTGAAAGAAAATTAATTCCAGAACAGTCTGGTTTCAGGAGGAAAAGATCAACCCTTGACAACTTGTTAAGACTGGAGTCTGCAGCTCAGAGAGCATTTTCCCGTAAGAGGATCTTAGGAACAGTATTTTTTGATGTGGAAAGGGCTTATGATAGTGTTGACCCGACAGAAGTCCTAAAAAAGATTTCTGAGTTTGGACTGGGAAAGCATTTTTGGCTTTGGTGTCGTGCAGTTTTGATGGAAAGATCTTTCAAGGTTAGAACTGGGAATACTTATTCGCAGTCCAAGGTAGTCTCAGCTGGTGTTCCGCAAGGTAGCATTCTTAGCCCTATCCTTTTTAATATGATGATGAATGACCTGGTACTAGGAGATGTCCCAAACGTTAAATACGCTGTGTATGCCGACGACATTGTTATTTGGGCTGAGGCAAATAACTTTCGTGAAGCAACTGCCAAAATTCAAAGAGCAATAGATTGTATGACTGTATGGGCAAATAGTAAAGGAATCAGGTTCTCACCCGCCAAATCTAAAGGTTTGGTGTTTTCGAGGAGGAGACAAGACGCGTCCACCACTCCTAAAATTCCCATCTTCATGTACGGGGAAAAGATCGAATTTTGCGAATCTGTCAAGTTCCTGGGAGCAGTTCTTGATTATAAGCTCAATTTTAGAGATCACATTTGCCAGCTGGTGTCAGGCCTCCAAAAAAGGCTGAATTTTATGAGAGCGGTCGCGGGTCAGAAGTGGGGCGCATCTCGAGAGTCCCTCACCAAAATATTCAAATCTATAGTTATGTCTAGAGTTGAATACACTCTACCACTTTTTTATTCAGCTGCAAAAGGAACATTGGCGAAAATTGATAGTGTTATCCATGCTGGTCTAAGAATCATTACGGGTGCACTTGGGAGCACTCCTATCGCGGCGCTTTTCAAAGAAACAGGTATTGAAAATTTGGAACAGAGATTTTTGAAATTGACATCAAAATACTTGATGAAAACGAGGAATATCCCATCGCACCCCCACCATTTCGAGTTGTTTGCAGGTCTAGAAGAAGCCCACGAACAAAAAGGTACACTGGGGTGTCTATCACGATCTTTGGCTAAAGTGGATCTTACCCTGGAATCAGTTCTGTCTTCGTCGACTCCACTGAAATGCACCCGGTCGTTTCCCGCATCCTGGGTTGACGTCGAATTGCAAGGTATGTCCTCCAAAAAGAAGGAATGCAACCCTGAATTACTAAGGCAATTATCACTGCAGAAGATAAGTTCTTACCGAGGTTGGCGTATGTTGTTCACTGACGGATCTGTATGTGGCGATGGAAAGGCGGCTATTGGTGTGTTTTCTGCTTGGTGCAACCAATCCATTGGTATTCGAGTTTCTGATTGGGTTTCCATTTTTCACGCGGAAACACTCGCAATCCGAAAAGCGGTTGAACAAATAAAAAACAGCGGACCGAACCAGTATGTTATATTTGTCGACTCAAAGTCAGTCCTTGAAGTTATCGCGCAGAGTCCTGGCGAGATAGAGGAGGAGGTACATCTTCTTAAGACGGAAATATTGGATCTGGTACTAAATCCTCAGGTACAGATCAGGCTGTCATGGATCCCATCCCACATCAATATTCTTGGAAATGACAAAGCAGACCAAGCAGCAAAAGCAGCTATCCATCATCCAATATCGTGGAGGGTCAAGCTCTCACCTCAAGAGACGTTAAAGATGATTGAAAAAAAAATCACAAGGTTATGTAGCTAGACATCTCTGTGAATCATCAACAAACAGATACGTCAAGGCATTCAACGGCCATTGGACCCCACCGCACCTAATTCCTAGAAATAGAAAAGTTGCTAACACGATTTTTAGAATGAGATGCGATCACGCTATGACTATGTCGAGACATTCGATGTATGGATCTTCATCCTCTCCGGATTGTACCCACGCTCATTGCAGAGGCATATCAGAAACAGTAGATCATATTTTGTCTGAATGCCCAAGATATAGTTCCCAAAGGAGCCAGCTGATTCGTAAGCTGGAATCACACAAGCTAGCCCCATCTACGGATTTAGTACTTGGATATGGGACAATAGGAAAAGACAAGGATTTACAAGTGCTTGAGGCATTATGCAAATTTGTTTGCTCTTCGGGCCTTACCTCAAGACTGTGAGTTAAGGAATGTGACAATTCAGTGTTAATTTTTAGTAGGAGACTATGACGTTGGACGATTGACTAACAGTTTATATTTGGCGGCGTTTAGGGCGAAAGCCGAGCGCATTCACACCCGACAAGACAAGACAGAAAAAAGGTATCCGCGTAAAGTTTTTACCCAGTTGCCAGACCAGAATGGTCCTTGCATTCAGGGGCGGTTCGAGGGGGGGCGTGACTCGCCCCCCATGCTCCAGAGAATCTACTCTCAATCGTATGTCTCGAGCTTGTCTGTACGGCAGTCGTATGTTTTGAGCTTTTCTGAATGAAATACAGGCGGTTACCGAACGTGAATTTCACCCACAAATCACATTTTTTAGTCGTATGGGTACGCAGAAGTTTCTAGTCGTAGTTTTCAGATTTACAGTTGTGTCTTCTCAGTTTGCCAGAATGATAGTCGTATGTTTGAGCTTGCCAGAATGACATCAACCTCGAATTTCGCCTGAAAAGACCCGTTTCTCGTCGTACTTTACGAAGATATTTCATTCTTGCTAATCTCTCGGACCTCTCGAATTACCATCGATTCATTTTCACCCGTAAACAATAGAGACTTAATACCCCTCATCTAAATCAACCTTGCTCTTTATATGCCTTCTGTCTTGTGTATCTATACCCCACTACATTTCATAACAAGTTCATATTGCTAATCTTTCGAGAGGATTCATTTTCACCCTTAAACAATAGAGACGTTTAATACCCCTCATCTAAATAAACCTTGCTCTTTATATGCCTTCTATCTTGTGTATCCATATCCCACTACATTTCATAACAAGTTCATCTTGTTAATCTCTCGAGCCTCTGAAATTACCACCGATTCGTTTTCACCCTTAAAGTTTAACCGAAAAGGGCTGGGACAGGATAATCTAGTTATCCGTCACTTATTTACTTAAATTGGCTTGAAGACCCGCTGAAAATGCGTTACTTCGTTGTTCCGCTGTTCACGAATAATCGATTTTCAAATAGTGGAATTTCCTTGTGATTTATTGTGCTGAATTTTTGTAGTATGCTTTACGAGAAAGATTTATGATTTTTTTTTTGTTCAGACACTAAACAATCTTCACCAATATCACCGCTGCCCACTGAAACGCCGCGTTTGTGTTCAGATTAAAATTTCCCGCGTCATAGTAGAATTTACGCTGTGGGGACGGCCGCAGATATTCTGAATGTCATAACTAGAGCAGATAGTGAAAAATAAAAAATCCCTTTGCAGAATCCAAATTATTCAGTGTAGCCTATTCATTCAAATGACACAAAAATAAATGTGACTCATCTAAATAAACCATACTCGCTGGAAACTATCTGTTTTTTACCCATATTCTACTCGTTTCATAACAAGTCCATCTTGCAAATCTATCGAATCTCTCAAATTACGACCAATTCCGTTTCCACCCTTAAAATGTGGATACGATGTCTCATCGAAATAAACCCTATTGTTCATAAACCATCTCGTACGCACGACAAGATTCACCAGGTCGGAAAGAAAATGGAAAAGCAAAAGCAGATGATTTACGAAGAAACATTAAAAGCAGTGCGGAAAATAGAAAATAACTGAAAGTATGTTCTAATAAAAAATATCAATCTAAAAAACGTAAAAAAAGTTGAAAATAAGTTGAAAAAGTAAAAGAAAGTGGAGAAAAAACAAGATTCACCATTTCGGAAAGAAAATGGAAAAGCAAAAGCAGATGATTTACGAAGAAAAACTACAAGCAGTGCGAAAAAAAGAAAATAACTGAAAGTATGTTCTAACAAAAAAAGTCAATTTAAAAAGCGATAAAAAAGTTAAATAAAAAAAGTTGAAAATAAGTTGAAAAAATTGAGGAAAAAATTATAAGAAAAGTTAAAAGAAGTTGAAAAAAATAAAAATTAATAAAAATAAATTGTAAAAAAAAGTTGAAAAAAAAGTTGAGAAAAAAGTTGAAAAAAAGTTGAAAAATAAATAAATTAAAAAGGGTATGGGGGGATGGGTCCCATAGTCAATACTCTAGTCCTAGCAAGCTGGTAGCGTCTCATGTAAATCCCGTATCTCTTAGAAACAGTTCGCACCTAGTCTCTTAGAAATTCTCATGTGCCATGTACCAGTCGTCTTTCTGTCGGTCGGTGCGCAGATTCTCAAGCTAAGGTACTTCCAGATGGGCTTGGACGATGACACTTGTCAGGCATATTAGGGACCTGGCCAGATTGACTTGGAAATAGTCTTTTAATAACTATATGTGGTCGTACTGCAGCTGACCATGTTGGGGGGTTGGAGGATCGTGGATTTGTTTGACACGCGTAAGAACCAAACGGACGCAGGGATTTTAATGAAACTCGGACGGTACAAAAGCCTTGTGCTCTAAATGTGCCATTTTTGATCCGGGCCTGAGCCGAGCTCGGTGGGCAGAGTGGGGGGAGGGCCCCGGATATTTCTTGAAAATGCTCCGATTTGTGTGAAACTTGATGGGAGCTAGGATTAGCTGCCCTGCATTATGCCATTCGTGGGTGCGAACTGCATCTGGCTACGAAGGATGTGGAGTGGAGAGGAGCTACGAGAAAGAGTAACCTATGGTTCACACCGCTGCGATTTCGCGCAAAATTCTGCGTCATGCGACATATACGACACAAATCGTGCGACAAGTGACGCAGAACTGTGCGTTTTGTCGCAGTGTCGGATGCGTTGAAAAATTTCAACTCACCCGACATAACGCATGCGATTTTTTGAGGGAAAGAAAAGAAAGAACAAAGACTAAAAATTGCTCTACCTTGTTCTGATTGTAATCCTAGCCTTCTAGGATGGCTGAATGCAAAATATTTTCTGAATAAACTTGTATTAACTTGTTTTGAACAAGATGACCTATAGGTTTTGACTGAAAATTTCCAATGATGGGTGGTATTTAGAAGTGTAATCTCCCCGCATCTTCAGAGGTCGTTTCCTCAAGGGCTACTTTGTCCTTTTGCAGATTAATCTCGACGAAAAATTTGCGTCTGCGTGGTGGTGAGAACATCCGTGCGATTCTGTCGCAAGTCGGAACAGCAAAGAAAAAATCGTGTCGCATACGACGTAGCAGTGTGAACCAAGGGTAAGGGAACAAATTGATTGAAAGATTGGGATGTATGTCGGTACATAAGTCAAGGGTCGAAAAAAAAGTTCACACGTAGCAAAGCCCGTAAGATTCAGTAATTGTTTAACACCTAACAAGGTCCGTAAGATCCATGACTGATACTGACTAACATACCCCGGAATGGAAACCCACCAGAGAAAGGGGGAGTGCCGTCACAAATACTCCTTCTGCCCAAGCTGACTGGGGTTGGTGGAGTTGGTACATACGTAGGCTACATACAGAAGATATTGAATCCCGTATTCTACAAATTTTGGCTTGTTTTCAAATCCGGTTGTAATCTGGGGTAGACCGTAAATCTATAACAAAAAGGATTAACGGATGGACCTGGTTAAGAAATGAATAAGGGATAGAGTAATACGTCTACGGACTTCAAGAGCCACTCTCCGGCTCTACAAATCCGGTAACTATTAATGTTCGGGATCCCACAGCAACTTTTAGCCTTGTTCTTAAAAAATTAAATGCTTCTTTGCAGGTTTTCGTCATTCGTATGTTAGACAAGCGCTTTTACTATGCAAGTGAGTAATTAGTAAGCTTGTTGCTTCAGGTAGGCTACTTCAAGGACTGCAAGAAAGCAGCATCCTAAACGTAATGCAAATGCAATCTGCGGTCAGTGTCCAACCCAATTCCCTCTGATGACCTCTGAGACTTAGATAAACGTCGCACAGTGGGAGTCTTTTGACTTTAACCTGTTCACCGACCCAACCCATTTCTGAATCGGCCATAATGGGTTTAGACTACCGTTCCCCCTTAAGAACAGTCGATTTTTTTTTTATAGACAGTCGGTTTTTCATAAAACTGTCGGTTTTTACGAAAACAGTCGGTAAGAATGACCATTCAGTTCGTAAGTATTTTGCCTCCCCCCAAGACATTTTGGCTAGTAACATACCTGCCCCCCCCCCCCGCCGACCGAGGTCAGATCCAATTCGTACAGACAACTGACGCAAATAGAGAATTTTCTCCCATCACCCCTTAAGTTTCACTTTAATCGAAGTACTTCTGGAAAAACTCCCCCAGTAAATCAGTGATTTTTCTGATAAACAATATCTGTCGTAATATTTTTAGTTGCAGACGAGCACAAGAAGGATACCTCGGCGGAACGGCCCCCCTTCCATGCTTGGTACCTGTTTCCATGCTAACCCAGCACAATGGACTTGCAGCTTAAAGAAACAGTAAACTTGACTACGCAACTTTCGGCCATCGAATCGCCCGGGGGGCTTAGATAAATATACAGGGTCTTATTGTCGACAGGCCCCCCCTTTTTTGTTATCTCGAACCGTCTCGAACCCCCTCCTTAGTGTTCCCAAAGCTAGCTGGCAGGCCCTTGCCCCTTATGCACTGTAATTAAGCACTTATGTACTGTAAAAGTTCGCCTTTTTCCATGTAGACTACAGAGTAACGACCTCCCCGACAAGACGGCCGGGGTTCGATTCCTAGTCGCGGCACACAAACCTTTTGCTTTTGCAAACCTTTTGCTCAAAAGTCGAATTCTCGGAAACTGCCCGGAAACTGCAATGGTCGTAACGAGAATTTTTCTTACTCTCAATATCGACTCAGGGTACATTCTTGATATGTTAGCTAGTTCCCCGAGCCAAGTTTGAGTCAAGTTTTCTGTTCCTTTAAACCTGCAAAAAGACCAGCAGCCATCAACGCAATGAAGGAAATTGTGACACAGACAAACGCAAAAAGAGAACCACGTTTGACATTGCCGAAACAGCTATGGGGTATATCTGACGGTGTCATGTCATCCTCGTCATCATGTTTAAACTGCGAATCGGAAATACACCAAAATACCAAGGCAAGTGTCGTGTCTAGTGGTCCGAAGCATTTTGCCGAATCATCCAAACTACACAAAATTGTTGGCCGTAAATATCGATAAGTAGTGGTGAGGACCGTGATTCTGGTCTGCTAGCTTTGATTATTCAGAGTGGACATAATAAATCTCTCACCGTTCTCAGTGAAGGAAACCGTAGTGAACAACAAACGTCATAAAAGAAGTTTGAAGGTATCCCGCCAATGACGTGTATCCGGTTTGCTCTTGCGGTTCTGCCCCGTTCTGACACCGTAAACGGCGGAGCAACAATAATATCCGATAAACATCTATCCGGAAAAGGTGATGGGCTGTCTGTGAGTATCAGCCCTCCCTTTCTATCGGAAAAGGAAGCACATAAATTGTCTGAATCCACAGGCGAGTGCTCCGCATCAAATGTTTCTACGGCCCAAATTCTGGTCTGCCATCTAGCGGTGAGAAAGCAACTACCATGGTTTCGGATTTTAAACAAAGAGGACGTCCACTGCTTTAAAGAACGATTTCAGCAACACAAGTAGGAAACCCCTGGCCCCTCGTTTTCCTAGTCATGATCAACTCCCCTGCTTCCGATTCCCCAGAGTGATGGAAGTTCGCCGATGACCTGGCAGCTCTAGAAGTTTGCAAAAGATGCATCAAAAACTCAGCAATGGAGATACTCCGAGGCATCACAGAGGAAGTAGCAGAATCGATGGTGACTATGAATACTGAAAAGTCAAATATTATGACCATCAGCTTTCTAAAATCTGCCCCTGACTTCAATTTCAATTCGGTTTATTTTATCCATAAATATCTTTTACAAACAAAAATAGTCCTGGACATGTCATTACATTCAAAAAGATCAATCAAGGGATATATTTACAATTGTAACCTATGATTTATATATATACAATTCACGGTTTAAAATACATTTCATCAAAATATGAACGCGAATTTAAATGACAGGTCACGTAACAATTACAAAAATAATTCGTCATAATTATTTTTTCGACTTCTCCCAACCCACGCCCCTCTAGCAACTTCAAATGGGATTCCCATGCCTAAACTATTATTAAACAATCTTTTCCGACAAGAGGGGCCAAAATACCGCTGCCAAAGCATCGTAGCTGACACATCCGTTCGTGCATTGTTTGATTGTAGGCTATGTCTCAAGGAATATTTGAAAACTTCAGTATTGAAGTTATAACCTGTAGACTACGACAAAATCTAATTTAAACATTCTTTTTAATTTCTTATAATTTCTATTTAGTTCTGAGCAATTGGTTTACGCTTGAAACACTTAAATCTATTTACACGGTTTCTCTCACGGTTGCTTAAGCCTTAAAGCTTCGTCGCATTCGTTTCACTGCGGGCTGGGCTCCCATCTGCATTCTACGAGTTTGTTGACAGTCACTATAGGTGTGTTTTTATGAACTGTGCGACGTTATTTTGTGGGACCACCAAACACGCAACAATGTCAAGTCTGAGTTGCTGTCAGTCTATCGAAATATTTCTTTGCGCACTTCTTCCTTGACATCAGTAGTAATTTCCGCTACTCTTTTTATGACCAGATTTTCTATTTCACCCTTATTTCCTGCAGCGTGCATTTTGTGTTTTGTGTATGTTCCAGGTTCGACATTTTATCACTGACGACTTGGACAACCTAAATAAATGTAACTCGAAAGAGAACTAAACTGAGTAGCGTCACTCCTATCAGACCTTTTCTACACTTTCACTCTGAACTACGTTGTAATAAGAGTAATCGGGGAACTCTTCTAACTGGATATAGTCCACATCTGCACACAAGAGCTCGTCAAACTTGTCAACAAGTTCGGAGAACGTTGGTCTTTTTGCTTGCTTAGAATCCCAGCAGTAGAACATAATATTGTAGAGCTCCCGGCGGCAGTGTTCCGGCTTCTCCAGACGATAGCCTTCTTTCACTCGTTTCATGACCTCCCCCGCGGCGAGGCCTGGATAAGGCGTTGATCCTGCAAATAAAAGCATATTACAGAAAGTGAATGACGAGTCCAAGGGATGTCCAGCTCCCCACATCAAGATCGCTTGACCATACGGGTGCTTCGGGATGATGGTACGACGTTCGGACCCAGTCCCTGTTTGTAGTCGCGATTCAGATGGAAAGTGATCTAGACACTACAATAAGGTTTGAGTATAATTTCCTTTCAGAGAAATGCAGACTATTATGAAAAGTCACTCAGTCATCGCTAAAAACGGTTGCCGGAAGTACAACCGAAATATCCGAAACTGAATTTATCCGTCGCTTAACATCTTTGAGGGATAAATACACTGTCAGGAGTTTCATAACAGATAGCGCATAACACTTTCAAGAATAACAAATTTTCGCTTAGAAATAAAGTGTTATGACCAATTAAGTTTACACTATTTCGTGCCTAGATCTCCAACAACACCTTCATCCGAATGTACTCGTGGGGATCATGAAAATGTATATTTTGCTTAAAAGCATCTTTTCTACTTTTCGGTTAAGATGGCTACTTTAAAGGACACCTGAACAATGAAACCATACTTAAACACACAATGGAGAATGCATTTACAGAAATGGCCACGAAGAGCATTCTTCTCCTGAGCGTGACGTTTTCAAAATAGGGATGTTTGTTTCCGGAGGTTTGCACATGCAGACTCCAAGACAAAAAGCGCAATTCATTCAAATCTTGTACAGCGCTGGCCGGAACGAATTGGAATTTCTTCTAGATATACGTTTGGGCTTAACTGGTTAAACAATATTCCAGAAGAAGGGTTGATTGGAGACATTTTTTCATTTATAAAATTGTTCGGTACTGAAATAAGGACAGATGCAAAATGGAGCAAAAATCATACCTTGGAAACACTCTTTCGTATTTGGATTGGGTTTTCTGCAGGCAATGTTAACGGAAGTCATACAGATAGGGATGATACTTGGTACTCTTCATTCAGGTGTCCTTTAAGGGAAGGTCAGATCTGGGACGTGAAAACTTCAAAGCCAGTCGTGTCAAGTCTCTTAATGTTCAAGCCAAGTTTCATCTTCCTAGCACATCTAGACGTACCTTAAATCGCGATCACCGGAATTCCGCCCCCCATCCACTCCCCCCACAGTGCCCGAATCCGGTCCGGTTCTGTCACTGATGTATCCAAGGCTTGTGCTTGTTCTTCCCACCAAGTGTCACCCCAATCGCTACACTCTAAGCGTGTCACAAAATTTCCGTTCCCAACCCCGAATCCCCCCAGAGTGATCGGATCCTGTCCGCACTTGAAATGGAACACCCGAGACTTGAGTTCTTTCTGAGACACGAGGTCTTTCCAAATTTCAAGTTACACTAAGATCCGGTTCCCCGTTCAAGAGTTATACATACGTCAATATTCCGGAATCCCCCTCCCTCCACTCCTCCCACGGTTGTCGGTTCGGGGAAGTGACTATTTCCAAGTTAGTTTGGTCGGGTCCCTAATACGCCTATCAAGTTTCATCGTCCTAGCACATCTACAAGTGATCGATCGAAAATAGAAAAAGTGATCGGTATACGGCACTTGGCCGGAAGACAATTGCCATAAAAATTCCTTTTCAAGCATAATGTGGACTGTGAAGGAAAAGTCGAAACTTACGAATAGACGTATCTGACACGATGTGATAAAAACTGATCCACCTAAAGGTCGTAAATACCACTTCCGACCTTCAGGTGGGACAAGGTTTTCACATACGTCTTTTCAACGGTTTTAGTTGGGACCTTTGACCTTCATATTTCTGTACTCTGGCCACAGAATATGAAAATAAAAAAATAAAAACAGAAAGGAAGCTGCTGCCATCTCGTTTATGAAAAAATGTCAGTTACGACCTTTAGGTGGCACAACGTCGCCATGAATTTAATTAATAGCTGAACATTAAAACCCTCCGAATCTCGTTCTTACAATTATTTTTACAATCATTAAAGGGCATAGAAAAGCATGGAAAGGCAGTTGATATGAGCATTCCGAGGTTCTGTCGCGCGTAGGGACACAGGCTCTTGGGATGAAGAAAATGTAACGTTTAGTCGAAAGTTTTGTTTTCACACTGCGACGATGATGCGCATTTTAGGGGCGCCAGAAATTTGTAATCAAAACCCTTAAAGCAAAAATTACCGTGAGCCCTAGGGATGAAAAAAGTACCGTTTAATAGTACTGTTTCGATAATGCTAGTGCTAGTCAATAGTGCTATGACTTTATTCGTAAGCCAAGCCCTTAGGAACAAATGATCATCGGCCCGTGGGGATCACAACAAAAGCTGTAAGCTCATATGGCACTTGCAAGGCGTAGTAAAAGGATGAAAGTAGGAATTCGCCAATTCGTGGGTTTGTTGTGATCACTTGTGTATCGTTTGGTAAAAAAAAGTAATTTTGTGTGCACTTGGCTGTGATGATGCGCGCTTTAAGGGCGCTAGAAATTCATCTGTAATCAGAACCCTTGAGGCAAAAATCATCCTGGGCCCTTTAGGATCATGAATATATAGAGTTTGATCAAAAGTATTTTTTTTTACTTTTCGGTTAAGATGCGCAATTTAAGGGTGCTAGAAAGTAATTTCTAAGCAAAACCCTTGAGGCTAAAATGATCATGGGCTCATGGGGATCATGAAAATGTAGATTTTGCTTAAAAGTATTTTTTTTTTACTTTGCGGTGAAGATGAGTACTTTAAGGGATGGTCGGATCTGGGAAGTAACGAATTCTAAGCCAATCTTGTCAAGTCTCTAATGTTCAAGCCAAGTTTCATCGTCCTAGCACATCTTGAAGTACCTTAAATTGCGATCACCGGAATTCTGGAACCCCCTCCAGCTCCCCCTAGAGTGACCGAATCCGGTCTGGTTATGTTACTGATGTATCTAGGGCTTACGCTTGTTCTTCCCACCAAGTGTCATCCCAATCGCTGTATTCTAAGCGTGTCACACAATCCCCCCCCCCCTCCCCAACTCCCGCACATTGGTTGGATCCTATCCCACTTGAAATGGAACATCTGAGACATAAATTCTTTCCGAATATCAAGTTTCATTAAGATCCGATCACCCGTTCAAAAGTTGGACAACCTCAAGACTCCAGATTCCCCCTCCTCCACTCCCCCCCACGATGGTCAAATCGGAGAAACAACTGTTCTTAAGTTAAAATTGTAAAGTCCCTCATATTTCTGCCAAGTAAGCATCTTAAGTCGGGATCACCGGAATTCCGGAACCCTCCCTCCAACTCCCCCCACAGTACTCGGATCCGGTCCGGTCTTGTCAACTATGCATCTAGGGCGTGTGCGTGTCCTGCCCACCAAGTTTCGTCCCGATCGGTCCACTCTGAACATGTCAAACAATTTCCGGTTCCCCCCTCCGACTCCCCCCAAAGTCGCCGGATCCATCCCGGAGTTGAAGTGTGACATCTGAGACACTGAGGTTTTTCCAAATATCAAGTTTCATTAAGATCCGATTCCCCGTTCAAAAGTTATAAATACGTCAATATTCCGGATTCCCTCTCCCTCCACTCCCCCCACGGTGGTCGGATCGGGAAGTTACTATTTCCAAGTTAGTTTGGTCGGGTCCCTAATATGCCTGCCAAGTTTCATCGTCCTAGCACATGTGTAAGCATCTTAAGTCGGGATCACCGGAATTCCGGAACCCTCCCTCCAACTCCCCCCACAGTTCTCGGATCCAGTCCGGTCTTGTCAACTATGTGTCTAGGGCTTGTGCTTGTTCATCCCACCAAGTTTCATCCCGATCCGTCCACTCTGAAGATGTTACACCATTTCCGGTTCCCCCCCTACAACTCCCCCCAAAGTCACCGGATCCATTCCGGAATTGAAGTGTGACGTCTGAGACACGAGGTCTTTCCAAATATAAAGTTGCATTAAGATCCGATCACCCGTTCGAAAGTTATACTTGCCTCAAGATTCCGGATTCCCCATCCCTCCACTCCCCCTACGGTGGTCGGATCGGGGAAGTGACTATTTTTAGGTTAGTTTGGTCGGGTCCCTGATATGCCTGCCAAGTTTGATCGTCCTAGCACTTCTGGAAGTACCCTAACTAGAGAACAGTGGACCGCCTGACCGACCGACAGACCGAAAAGTGATCGGTATATGGCACTTGAGCGAAGCTGCAAGTGCCATAAAAATGTATCTTTTGGTCTGAAGCATTTTTTCGCTTTGCGGTTAGGATACACACTTTAAGGGCGCTAGAAATTGGATTTCCAGTAAAACCCTTGAGACATAAATAATTTTCGACCCGTGCGGATCATGAAAAATGTATCGTTTTCTCAAAACTATTTCTTTGTACTTTGTAATTAAGATGAGTACTTTAGGAAATTCGTTTGTAAGCTAACCCCTTGGAGCAACGATGATCAATGGCCCTAGTGTTAACTTTGTGGTAACTAAGGCGCATTTTAAGTGGACCAGGAATTCATTTGTAAGCAAGCCTGTTTGACGCGGCGCAAAACGTCTTACAACCTGTGTACACATTTTTTTTTTTTTAATCAGTCTTCGTCAACCAAATGCTTACTTTCATTCATCATATCTCGCTTACTTAAGATTTACCTTAATGAATGAGAAGGCGGCACGGGACGAGGCCGATTCCCCTCACTAGGTTTCAGCCAAACGACGCCTCCGATTTAAAACACACGGCCATCAAACAATTCTTACCTAAGGTAACTATTTCCCAGAGAAGAACCCCGAAGCTCCACACTGTCAGAAGTTTCATAACAGATTGCGCATAACACTTTCAAGAATAACACCTTTTCTATTAGAAATAAAGTGTTATGACCAATTAAGTTTACACTATTTCGTGCCTAGATCTCCAACAACACCTTCAATTGGTAAAAATACTACACTGTCAGAAGTTACGTAACGACAACAGCAGGATGCCCGGTTTCAACAGATAACACTTTGGGATGTTAGCTGTTATGTTTCTTTCGTTCCCGTTAGTATTTTTACCAATCGAAGGTGTTGTTGGAGATCTAGGCACGAAATAGTGTAAACTTAATTGGTCATAACACTTTATTTCTAAGTGAAAAGGTGTTATTCTTGAAAGTGTTATGCGCTATCTGTTATGAAACTTCTGACAGTGCAGACATCTGATTTGGTCGTGAAAATGTTATCGTAAAGGCTTTCCGGGGCTAGCCATCGGATAGGAAGCCTTCCGTTGGATTTCCGTTCGTAAATATGATTGTCCTCCAAGTCTCGGGCAAATCCGAAATCGGCCACCTTACATATTTTTGTTTCTTCTTCAATGAGGACATTTCGAGCAGCTAGGTCCCTGTGGATGATCTGAAAAAATGAAACGAGTTACGGAACGTCCGAATTTCGTAAACGACGTAAAAAACTAGTGTTGCTTAGACCCGAATGCTTGTCCAACTTTCTGTCCATTAGAATATTCGCATCACAGTATGCATTTCCGGTTGCCCCCTCCGACATTCATAGGATCCGCTCCGGATTTGAAATAGCACATATTTGACAACGCAAAACGGATACGTCAGCTACATTTTATTAGAGCAATATTTCGTCCCTTCTTGGCAAGGCTTCTCTTCGGGATCAAGCGGCTCCGCTCAAACTGGGAAATGAACTTGTGGAAAAACGATTAAAGATTCTTTCTTAAATATCTGATTTTGTGAACGAAGCAATGCTGGTGCTGTGATTTCATTTTGGACACGGCTGCTTTTTTGCTCCTCGATACCCATGTACGAAACCCGAATATGATCACCGGTGCTCATACCTTTGGGAATGGCCGGAGCTTGGAGGAACCTGTTCCAAATTCGAGGATTTGTGTATGAATGGATTAACAAAACCCGAATATGATCACCGGTGCCCCGAGCTTGGAGGAACCTGTTCCAAATTCGAGGATTTGTGTATGAATGGATTAAGGCTAGTCTAACGATCGCCTCGTCAACTGTTTTCTATTTCTAAAACAACTTCCTATTCCAATTAAATTGCGAAGCAAAGTTTCCGACTCTCACATTCACACAATTTTTTTTTGTTTAATTCCTCATCGGTGCATGCATATTTCTGTACTACAAATCTGTAATGTTCCCGAGAACATTCTTAAATCGCAAAAACATACCAAAACATCCTCACTTTTTTCACATTCATAACCTAGCAACACATGCAAAGTTTCTGTTAAAATAATCACTTTTTCAATTATTTTTCCAGAAAAACTATACACCTATGCTATGTATGCCTTAGGATATTATCACACATCGGACATGGGTAATGAACGTTCCAAAACCTGGCCCTCACAGTGCGCCGACTTCTCTCCCCTGTGGTAGACTGTCTGCCCAGATCTATGTCCCTTATGTCATATTTTTTTTTGTGTTTCTCTTTTTTCCTTTACTCCACCTAGGCTTGGTTGGTTCATTCCCTCGGTGAACACTGAAGAAACTTGCCTTGACAAGCCTAATCGGTCGTCCAAACCTTTGACAAGTTTCAGAATCCCTTCAGCCCTTTTTCAAATCCGCTTTATGGTATAGGCTACTTTCTATCCCCAAAATCTCTTTGGTTACGATATGGAAACAGGATTTTAGATAAATTTCAGTAAACGCAACCTACCCCCTTTGATGAAAGATATTCCATGCCTTTTGCTGCTTGACTGCCAAACGAGGTCAGATCGTGTGACGTCAGATGACTGCTCGTCCCGTGGAGGTTTCCATAGGTCTGCTCGGCTCGCGATTTTCTCAAATAGGATTGGAGTTTTCCCCCAGAGACGTATTCCAGAATGATAAAAACAGGATCTGAAAATGCAACTTTCTTAGTGACGAGAAACAATAAACGTCATTACGACTTGGATCTTAATTTGTTAGTCTAAAGTACAATTTCAGGAATATCCTGGAATTCTGAAAAAAGAAGTGATCCGAAGAATAATTTCGATACCTACCATATGTTGATGTAAACTGCAATAAACAGAGAAAAGACACTGAAGATGACAAATTCGGAGAGATTTCTGCATCAAATATGTGATGCAATCCACGGCCGGGACGACGCCCTTCACATTTGGCTATTCTCTACTTAGTGCCGAGTCGTATTATGTAGGTTATCTTATGTTTGGTGTTTGAGCCAAACAAAAATTTGCTTGAGCTTGAGTTCGATTTTGCCAGAAAATGTTCACACTTAAACATTTTCGCATGCAACGCCGTGACTCGTTCTGTCTTGGGCACACTGTAATATTACACTTCCCCTTGTTTGGCAACACATATACGGACGATGTGCCCAAACAAGCTATACTGATATTTAACATATGCAAATATTGGTGTACAAACCCTTTTCTCTCTCTATATGGAAATGTGAAAAGCTAGCATTTGTGTGTATGTAAAAAGCTAAAATTTGCATGGGTAGGAATCAAACTTTTCCAAGAAACAGGTGGTCTAACCCTGGCCTTATGTAACGTAGCCTACGTCGAAGGTAGCTCTTCTTCGGCGTTTGGTTTGACTTTTATGTTTTTTGTACTTTTTGTTGACAACTTATATGGCCCTTGTCAGCCGTAAATGTGCTAAAACTGAATAATAAACAAATATGAGCAAGATTTTACACCCAAGTTGGCAGCTACTGCGGAAAAGAGGTTTAATTTGTGCTGACGCCACGAAAGATGTGTGACTTTTCTTCACTACACAAAGTTATTGGTATTATCTTCTTGACGAGATAAGCTAGAAAAAAGAACGAAGAGAACTTTACATGACTGGCTTGGAAATTCTTGCAGAATACCCATGGGTAAGCTTTCCAGATCCACAACGCAGGAGGTCCTCTCCATTTTTATTTCGGTTATACCGTGGACACTTTGCTAGATTTATGTCACTGTGTCCCTCCATGTGGCCAACAAAGCTAACCTTTTCAACATCTCTTCGAAACTATACTGACACTCTTAACACCCGAATAACAAAATTGTTCGGACTACCGAATTCTTGCAAGCGAAAAATCATTTCTTTGCTTACCTTTATCTGTACAGCAGCCCAGCAAAGATACGACATTTGGATGAGGATCAAGCAATTTCATGACTTGAAGTTCCTTCAAAAGATCTTGACGTTCCTTGTCATCAGCGACTTCCTTAAGTGTTTTAACAGCGACAACGGTTGGTCCTTGAACCCCTGGAAAGGAACGTAATCTGGGATTAAAAAAGAATATGCAAATGATTGGACTTGTTGATTTACATGTTATCTGTAGAAAATGCTGGGTTAGAGTGACTACGATGAAAAGAGTGACAAAACATCAAGGGTATGATTTCTTGCCGATTAGCATAGAGGATTGTTAGATCATGTCCCGTAGTTAACAAGGGCGGTTGGTTCCAATTTTTTGCAGACGAGACTTGAACTTGTCAAGCTTGCCCGACAAAAGTTCGCAGAACTTGAGTTCTTCCGTAAAATGATCCAGATATGCAACCAAGACAAACTTTTGCGCTTTGCATGACACAAATTTACAGAACTTGATTTCTCACGTACAAAGATCCCAATTTGAAGACGAGACGAAGTGTCATGCTTCAAATGAGAAAAATTTATAGAACTTGAGTTACAGTGTATATAAAGATCCCCCCCCCCTCCATGGTGAGGTCCCTGAGGCTGAGTCGAGGGGCTACGATAGAATGAATGCCAAAAATCGAGCTTGAAGGATTATCAAACGTATGGTTATTGGTTGCAAACATTCCAGTTTATTTACCGGACGATCATTTTGCTGAAGAGCATACAGCCAGCAGTCGACAAACTCCTCGGCGAAGAACAGCATGGCTTCCGGTCAAACCGTTCATCTGTGGACCTCATATTTGTGATAAGAATGATGCTAGAAGAGTGCAATGAATGGAGGAAAAAGCTCCATCTGTTGTTCGTAGACTTCGAAAAAGCCTTTTACTCCATCGACGGTGTGACACTCTGGAGAGTGTCCCAGTACTATGACATACCGGACAAAATCGTTACCAGATAGCAGCCTTCTACGAAAACCAGGAATTTTGTGTCCGTACCCGCAACGGCAATTCCTCATTATGACCGATGTTAAGCAAGAGTGCGTTCTTTCTACGCTACTGTTCGTCGTGATCATCGACTACATTCCAAGAAGATGTGAAGTATGAGGCATTGACATCGGGGATGGCGGAAAAGTGGGAGACATAGACTTTGGCGATGACATCAGCCTCATGAAGACTTGCAAACAAAACAGAAGCTGCAGGACTTCCTCACATGGACCAGTGAAATAGCTCAACTGTCCGGACTGAAAATAAACATTCCCAAAATGAAGAGTATAGATAGATAGATAGATAGATAGTTTATTGTTATAAGCAGCCCGAGGGCCATGGCAAAAATTTAACATACAAAAGAAAAAAGAAAAAACACAAACACTGACTGGATCCCCGCTAGATATTCGCTGTGGGGATCAGCAAGTCGAATAGGTCGTTGAATTCCAATATCTCGGAAGTACAGTTGAAAATACTGGAGTTTTTAAAAGGGAGATCCAGCAAAGACTTGGCCAGGCCAGTGGTGTCTTCAATCGGCTAAAGAAGATAAGGAGGAGCAAGAAGTACTCCCTTAAACTCAAGCTGAGACTTTTCAAAAGCAATGTTCTCTCCTACGGATCCGAGACGTGCCACTTCAGTCAACAGTAAGGAAAACAATCTTCTAGCCTTTGAAAACTTATACCTTAGGCGGATCTTCAACAAATACTGGATAGAAATGGTCACAAACATGGCGATTTGCCATATGACTATACAATCCCTTGTTACTAAACTCATCAAGATCCACCTCTGGATGTATCTGGCCCATACAATCAGGACGGCCGGGAAGCACCAAAATCCGACATTCTATCCTCTAGTGGCACCCGGAGGGATCCAGACGAAGAGGGCAAACAAAGAACACTCTTCACCGTACCTACCAGTCGGGACTCCAGGATATCAAAGCGTTCATCCAGCCTTTGACCCTGATCCAAGAGACGACTGGCGGTTCTTCTTGGATGCCCTAATAACACCTCTGGAGGTGAAGGAGGAACTAAGGTAAAAGGTAAGAGCAGTGGCCAAAGGATATGCGGTCATGTTACGAATAGTATACTAGAATATTAAATATCAAAATTAGCTTTATTAAAAGTTAGAATAATTCGAGCCATATGGGGTCCCGTCAGTACCGCAACACGTCAGTTAACCAAAACCTCATTTTGCCACAGAATTCTGTCAGTTTTCCACTCGAAAGCAAAAACGTAGTTTGAAGAAACGAAAGCTTGGCTGCATAACTTCAGAAAGCCCTCTCTGTCATAGACTATAAGACTCCACTTCACTTCACACACTGAAGGCTCTGGCTCGAGGACAAGCAAACTCCAACCTTTTTGGCCCCAGTCTAGAGTCCTACGAAGCTTTCCAGAATCTAATGTTACATTCATTAGTCCGGCCTTAGGTCCACCCTTTCCGTAAAAACCGCAGAGCTTAGACCCTTGCCACAGCAATAAATATCATATCGTACGCTTGTTGCTACTCCGTGAGTTTGGTCGTGGTAAGCCATTACTTGTAGTGGGCAGTGGGCTACTCTTATCAGATCACGGGGAAGAACTTGGAGCTGCTCTTCTTGTGTGGAAGTTGCGAAGGGTAGAGCAGAACTTCTTTAAACGGAATTTAATTGGCCAAAACAGAAGAGATGGTGTTTTCTCGAGAAATGGGAAACGTTGTTCATTAATCGTTTTAAACTGGAAATCGGGTATATTGAAACCGTTAGGGATAGAGGAGAGGGTCACAAAGTTTGAAATAGATAAGCTCGTCCCTCTCACTATCTTATTGTTTGTTTGTACAGTCGTGGACTAGAAATAAAAGAAGGAAGTCGGGTTTTCTGAGTATGTCGGGTATGTTGAAACCCTTAGGGACGGAGGGGAAGAGTACAAACTATAAGGTGACGAGAGGGACGAGATTATCTATTTCAAACTTTGTGAAACGTCAGTTCACTGAAATTTTCCGACATAATTACGGAAGCTCGCCCAGGGGAATAATAAGAGAAGCAGACAATTTAACTTGTAATGAGGGCAAAAATTAAGTCGGGAGCCTCTCGTCAAATCTGACAGTTTTGATTTACGCCACGAAAGAATGAAGACGGTTGGAAGACACTAGGGAAAATTTTCATTGTAATCAGTGGCTTTGCTAAGCTGGAGTCAGGGAGCGAATAAAGAAACTCGGTTCTGATAAACGTATTTAAATAGAGCTATTTTACAACTTCAAAAGAAAAATATCAATTGCTGGGCAACTAAAAGAAAATTCGAATTTATTAAAAAATGCTTCGATTATTATTAGTCAGGTATAAGTACAACACATTTCCAAATAGCGAACGAATACAAGTTTCAAATATATTTATATGGACAATCAATGACCAGAAGTTTATGAACACGGAAAATACAAACACGGAACAGAATCACCTTCAAAGAACGGAGGAAATAAGGATACGCACTAATTAGTTTAGAAACAAGAGCTGTAAGCTCATATGGCACTTGCATGTGTTGAGATGTTTTGTTTGATCAAAAGTATTTTTCGACTTTGTGGTTAAAATGCGCACTTTAAGGGAGCTAGATAAAAAGTATTTTATTTTTGAACTTGGGTGTAATGATGCACACTTTAAAGGCGCTAGAAATGCATCTGTATGCAAAACCCTTGAGGCAAAAACGATCACAGGCCCTTAGGGATCCTTGATGCCTTGATGTATACCGTTTCGTCAAAAGTTTTTTTTCGCTTTTCATTTCAAATGCGCACTTTAAGGGTGACATAAATAAATTTTTAAGCAAAACCCTTGTGGCACAAATGATCATGGGTTGAGATATATTGTTTGAAATAAAGTACTTTTCGACCTGGCCGTTCAGATTCACACTTTAAGGGAGCTAGAACGTCTTTTGTAAACAAAACCCTTGAGGCAAAAATGATAATGGGCTCATGGGGATCATGAAAATATGAATTTGGTTTAAAAGTATTTTTTTAAATTTGCAGTCAAGATTAGTACTTTAACGAATGGTCGGGTTTGGAAAGTTGCCATTTTGAGTCAATCTTGTAAAATCTCTAATATTACAGCCAAGTTCCATCGTCCTAGATTATCTGGAAGTACCTTAAATCGTGATCACCGTAATCCCGGACCTCCCTCCCTCAAACTTCCCCACAGTCGCCGGAGCCAATCCGGTTCCGTAAGTGTTTATCCAGAGCATCTGTTTGTTATTCCCACAAAGTTTCATCCCGATCTCACCAGTCTATGTCGGTCACGTATTTTCGCCCCCCCCTCCCAATTGCTGTCGGATCTGTCCGGACGTGAAAAAGATCAACAGAAACATGGCCTCTCTTCAATTACCAAATTTCACTCAAATCCGATCAGCCGTTTCAAAGTTACGCATGACTCAATATGCCGGATTCCCCCTCCCGTTACTCCCCCCACGGCTACCAGATCATGTAAATTTTTCTTTATAAGTCAGTTTGATCGGGTCCCTGATTCGCCTCCCAAGATTCGTCGTGAAAATCCCCAAAACCGCCATAACCGGAATTCCGGGAAACTCCCCTCCATCCCCCCCCTAATGTCATGATCCATCCCAAATGTATAAACGATTTATCTGGAGCAGATGCTTGTTCTTCCCAGCAAGTTTCACTCCGATCCCTCCATTCTAACCGTTTCCCGATATTTCCGGTCTCCCCCCCAACTCTCCCATAGCTGTTGAATCCGGTCCGGACTTCAAATGGGACATCAGAGGTATGTCATTTATTCAGTTATTAAGTTTCATTCCAATCCAACCACCCGCTCGAAAGTTACACAGTACTCCAATTTTCCGGATTCCCCAGCCCTCCACCCCGCTAGTGTCCGGATCCAGTCCAAATGTATAAACGATTTACCTGGAGCAGATGTGCTTGTTCCTCCCAGCAAGTTTCACTCCGATCCCTCTATTCTAACCGTTTCTCGAAATTCCCGATCTCCCCCCCAACTCCCCCATAGCTGTCAAATCCGGTCCGGACTTCAAACGGCCGGGACATCAGAACTATGCCATTTATTCAGTTATTAAGTTTCATTCCAATCCGATCATCCGTTCTAAAGTTACACACTACTCCAATTTTCCGGATTCCCCAGCCCTCCACCCCGCTAGTGTCCGGATCCAGTCCAAATCAATAAACGATTTATCTGGAGCAGATGCTTGTTCCTCCCAGCAAGTTTCACTCCGATCCCTCTATTCTAACCGTTTATCGAAATTTCCGGTCTCCCCCCCCAGCTCCCCCATAGCTGTCGAATCCGGTCCGGACTTCAAACGGGACATCAGTAGTGTGCCATTTATTCAGTTATTAAGTTTCATTCCAATCCAATCACCCGTTCGAAAGTTACATACTACTCCAATTTTCCGGATTCCCCAGCCCTCCACCCCCCCCCGGGTGGTCGGATCCAGTCCAAATGTATAAACAATTTATCTGGAGCAGATGCTTGTTCTTCCCAGCAAGTTTCACTCCGATCCCTCTATTCTAACCGTTTCTCGAAATTTCCGGTCTCCCCCCCACAACTCCCCCATAGCTGTCGAATCCGGTCCGGACTTCAAACGGGACATCAGAGCTATGCCATTTATTCAGTTATTAAGTTTCATTCCAATCCGATCACCCGTTCTAAAGTTACACACTACTCCAATTTTCCGGATTCCCCAGCCCTCCACTCCCCCCCCCCCCCCGGTTTGTCGGATTGGGAAACTGAATGTTTCCAAGTTAGTCCGATCGGGTCCCTGATGCTCCTGCCAAGTTTCATCGTCCTAGCACATCTGGAAGTACTCCAACTCGAAAAAGTGTGACAAAACTCTTTAATTTTCAGAATTTCCCCGGCCCACCACTCCCCCCCCAGATGGTCGGATCGGGAAACTGATTACTTCTAGGTTAGTTTGGTCGGGTCCCTGATTTTCCTGCCCAGTTTCATCGTCCTAGCACATCTGGAAGTACCCTAACTCGAACATGTGGGACACAAAAATTCGGACAGACCGACCGACAGACCGACCGACAGACGGAATTGCGATCGGTATATGGCACTTGAGCCAGAGGCTGCAAGTGCCATAAAAAGGGTCTCTGCCGATCAAGCGTTGCCCGGCAGAGTGGGCAAGCATCGGCACATCCAGCGCTTAGTCTATGCCCGCAAGAGACTGCCGCAACGTTGAAGCGGTTGGATTCTAGGCAGATTGCACAGTTTGCATCGTCTGATCTGCACCGAACATTACGCTAAATAAATTCATTTTCAATTTTGTTCGTGTTTTTATGGCACTTGCCCTTCGACCAAGTGCCTGTAGTGAACGAACTGTCGACCCCTAAGTGTAGCGACTATACTCAATTAGCAAGTGTCACTTTCACTGTTAGTTAGGTATTTTCTATAGACCCAAAGGAAAGTGGTTCCGGGAAAATGAAACGTTGTTTAGTGTCTTTTTTGTCAGTAGAGTAAGAATATTGGAGTCAGTTGAGTTTTGGAGTTTGGAGCCACTGTTGTACAGCACTGTAAGTGAAGGTTTTGATTAAAACTATTAAACCACTCGGAGTTCATGACATATTTGGTGTTCAGAAGTGGGATGTGAACTTCTTAGAGTGAAGATTGACAGTTTACTCAGTGTCATCCAATAGACAGCTATCGAATCGTGCATCCTTGTACGTGAGGTGGTGAAGTGCGTACAACACATTTGGCGGTGCTTCACAGCACATTTGGCGGTGCTTCACAGCACATCTGGCGGTGCTTCACAGCACATTTGGTGGTGCTTCACAGCACAATTGGTGGTGCTTCACAACACATTTGGCGATGCTTCACAGCACATCCGGCGGTGCTTCATAGCACATTTGGCGGTGCTTCACAGCACATTTGGCGGTGCTTCACAGCACAATTGGTGGTGCTTCACAGCACATTTGGCGGTGCTTCACAGCACATTTCGCGGTGCTTCACAGCACATTTGGCGGTGCTTCACAGCACATCTGGCGGTGCTTCAGAGCACATTCGGTAGTGCTTCATAGCACGCCTGTGAGTACTTCAGAGTACATTTGACGGTGTTCAAGCCAAAGTTCGGTGGGGCCTATCAACACCGTTGTCTGCTAACAACGAGGCGGCGACACCATCCTTCACAGGAAGGTCCACTGACTGAATGACCAAAGACTCAAAGGTGGATCAGACTGCAAGAGAGCGAGACTTGGTTGAAGTAACAGGTGTCCGAACCCGAAGTTCAAACCGACGAGAAGCAGGCAGTGAAGCAGGGGCGAAGATGGATCAAGAGCAAATGTTGGAGCTGCTCAAACAGACAATGAAGCTGAACTTGGAAGCAATGCAGACGACCATGGCCACCCAGATGCAGTCGCTCACTGCCACAAACGCGACGATCCAACTTGTTAAGTACGACGATGGTGCTGACATCGATACGTACTTGACAACGTTTGAACGAGTGGCAACGCAGAACAATTGGGACAGAGCTACATGGGCAGTACGACTGCAAGCAGTGCTCTCTGGAAAGGCTGTCGAAGCCGTTGCTCTGGTTCCACTGTCTGAAAGCAGTAACTACGATCGCGTGAAGGAGGCTGTTCTACGAAGGTTTCAAGTCACCCCTGAGACATATCGACATCGGTTCAGAACCACAACCAAGGAGGGCGACCAGTCATTTACCGATTTTGGGAACAAGCTGGAACAACTGATGCTCAAATGGCTCGGGTGTGGAGACTATACAACAGTCAATGATGTAGGGACGCTTAGAACATACATCGAATCGATTCTGAGGAAGCTGGTAGTCGAACAGTACCTGATGTCCGTCCGAAGTGAACCGCTTCGTATTCGCCTGCGTGAACTCCAAGATCCTACTTTGGCCGAGATTACCAGACTATCAGAGAATTTCTGCATCGCCAGGAAGGACGAACGGGAATCTACCAAATCCACGGGAGCGACCAAACTGGCGACTAAGGAGGCCACCCCTCGATGGAAAGGCGATAAGGCCAACGAGGAAAAAGGTTCAAAACCTGAAAAATGGAGACCAGCCTCGGCAAATGGGAACTTTCAAGGGTCATGCTATCGGTGCGGGAAGAAGGGACATCGAGCAAATACATGCACAAACCCGAAGAAAGAGGAAGGCTTACTCGCTAAGAGCCCAATCCGGGACGCTAAAGAAGGGGAATTCAGATGTGAGGGAAGAATAGATGGTACGCCGGTTCAGGTTCTTATCGACTCGGGAGCTACTCTGTCAATTGTTCACAGCAGGTTTATTGGGAGCAGCCCGACTGGCGTTGTAACCGAAACCGAAGTTTGTTGTGTTCATAGGGACCACAAGAGATATCCCGTCAGACGGGTACATGTTTCGGTTGGTCCTGATGGCAGTACCTTCGACGGCAATATTGAGATGGCAGTTAGCGACTCCTTGCCCGTGGACGTCATAATCGGTCGTACCTTTCCCGGATTTTCAGATCTATACACATCTGTTGCGAAAGAGGGAAACACTAGATGTTCAGTCTTTCTCTCTACAAGAGCAAGAGAGTATTCTGTCAAGACAACTGAGTTCGTGGAACTTCCGGAGAACGATTTATCCCAGATCAAGGTGGTTAGTCTCCTAAGCCTCAAACCACCTTAATCGACAACGATGCGTCGAATCCACAAGCAGACAGCGTTGCTAGCTCAACTTCAAAAACTGAATTTGAAGCAGAGCAGAAAAAGGATGCAACTCTAGCTAATGCTTGGGAAGCATCCAAGGTGGCAGAGCAGACGGGAAAGTCTCGTTACGAAGTAAAAAGGGGACTACTATACCGAGTAGTGCTTGACAACGCGGCAGAGAAGGAAACATGGCAACTCGTCGTACCAGAGAGTCAGCGGAACAAGATTCTGAAGCTCGCTCATACTGAACCTATGGGAGGTCACATGGGACGTCAGCGCACCACCGATCGACTACTGGAACGATTCTTCTGGCCAAACATCTACAGCGACATAGAAGAATACATCCAACATTGCCACGATTGTCAGATGACAGCACGCAAACGTCGGTTCGAGAAGGTCCCCCTCAAGCCAATGCCAGTTATTACTACCCCATTCGAAAGAGTTGCTATAGACCTGGTTGGCGTGGATTCAAATGGCTTCTGGTAATAACGGATTACAGCACTAGGTACCCCGAGGCGATACCACTGAGGAGCACAAATTCAGCAAGAATTGCAGAAGAATTGGTGAAGTTTTTCAGCAGAGTGGGTTGTCTTCCGTTGTCTGTATCAGACAACGGAAGTAACCTCATTTCAGAAACAATGAAGAAAGTCTATGCTGCTTTGGGCATCAAGAATCTTAGAGCCAGCGTGTACAGGCCAGAGACCAACGGCCTCGTCGAGCGCCTAAATGGAACGATTGTGCAGATGCTAAAGAAATTTGTGCGAGATGAGCCTAAGCAGTGGGACTTCTATCTCCCTTTCGTTCTGTTCGCATACAGAGAGACCAAGCAATCATCTCTAGGATTCTCTCCCTTCGAACTGATGTACGGTCACATGCCGAGAGGTCCCCTAGATGTCATCAAGGAAGATTGGGAAGATGATACCAAACCGAAGTCACAGAGCATAGTGTCACACGTCGTCGAGATGAGAGAAAGATTGGCAAGATACTGTGACCTAGCTAAGGAAAATATGGAGCTATCAGCGAAAAAGAAGAAGGAATGGTACGACACATACACCAAGGAACACAGTTTTGATCCTGGCGATGAGGTCCTTGTACTACTTCCTGTGGGGTCATCGAAACTAGAGGTACAGTGGCAAGGCCCTTTTCAGGTGATAAGCAGAATTGGCACGCACGACTACGAGATAAACTCTCCAGCGAAAGGAAGGAAAACTCGGATTCTACATGTCAACCTCCTGAGGAAATACAAGAGAGCAGAAATACGAGAGATTTCTTTCCTGCAAGGAGAAGTCACTTTGGACAAGGCAGTAGAAGAGATAGCCACATACTACACAGGTCCCCACAAACTCATTGATTTAGAAGAGATTCGGGAATCAGTGGATCAGCGTCTGCCTCCCGAAGAAACCGAAGAGTTAATTCGAGCCCTAAAGGAGGTCTCTCACATATTCACCGAAAAACCTGGCAGAACAGAAGCAGTTCTTCATGAGATCGAAACTGTCAACGATGAACCAGTCAGAGTAAAGCCATACAGGATACCCCAAGCCAAGAGGCAGCTAATGGAAGCCGAAATCGAGAAGATGCTGGAAGATGGGACCATCCGCCCTTCAAATAGCGATTACTCTTCCCCAGTAGTCCTCGTCCCCAAGCGCGACGGAAGCCTCCGATTCTGTGTTGACTATCGAACACTAAACAGTCGATCAAAGAAGAACAGCTATCCATTACCAAGAATAGACGACATGTTGGAGTCCCTGGGAAAGGCAAAGTATCTGTCAGTTTCTCGATCTGAGTAGAGGCTACTGGCAAATTGCTATGCATCCGAACAGCATCCACAAGACGGCGTTCGTGACTCCAGCAGTTCACTACGAATTTCTGGTCATGCCGTTTGGTGTTCAAGGAGCACCTGGACGATTCCAGAAGCTTATGGACAAGATTCTCAGCGGACTAAGCTTTGCGAAAGCATACCTCGACGATATTGTCATCTTTTCAGACACATTCGAGGAACATTTGAGGCACCTTCGCATCGTTTTGAGAAGACTGGCAAACGCTGGGCTGACGGTTAATCCGAAAAAGTGCCGTTTTTGTCAGAACCAAGTAGAGTACTTGGGTCATGTAGTAGGTGGTGGTGAAATTAGACCACTGGAGAGCAAAGTAGCTGCGATAAGAAATTTCCTGAAGCCAACAACGAAAAAGGATGTCAGGTCATTCCTTGGACTCATCGGCTACTACGGCAAATTCATCAAGAACTTCGCTGAAATCGCGTCACGACTCAGGGACATGACTAGGAAAAGTTCTCCAGAGATTGTCCAGTGGACCGAGGAAGCAGAAGCCTCCCTGGAAGTCCTGAAAGAAGCACTTTGTTCTCAGCCCATCCTACGAAATCCTGACTTCGAACATGAATTCATTGTACAGACTGACGCTAGCGCCAAGGGCATCGGTGCTGTACTTTGCCAACGCATTGCGGATCAGGAGCACCCCATTACATTTCTGAGTCGCCGCTTATCCCCAGCCGAAGAAAGGTACTCTACGGTGGAACGGGAGTGTATGGCAATTTTTTGGGCCATTCAAAAGTGGCATTACTACTTAGCTGGACGCCATTTCCTGGTCGAGACGGATCACGACCCGCTCCGTTGGCTTTCCGTCATGGCAAACCGCAACGAGAAGTTAGCGCGATGGGCACTTCAGCTTCAATCGTACGACTTCACCGTACGTAGTAGACCTGGCGCTGAGAACGCGAACGCGGACGCGCTCTCCAGAGTTTGAAGCGCCGTGTCTTTTGTAAATAATGTAAATATTTCCTTTTCTCTAGATGTCCAGAAAAGTATCTGCAAGCTTGGAGCTCCCTGAACACTTGTACGGCTGGACTTATGGGGAAGTCGACAGACAGCAAATCTGTGATCAACGACTGCAGTATTTTGTTGAACTGGCCGCATTCGGGCTTCAAGACGGAAGTGGGGCAACATACAAGTGGGATGACAACAATATCCTGAAAAGATATTATCAAGATCAGCTCCCTCAGATTGTCGTTCCATCTGGACCCTTCAGGGAAACCCTTATAATGGAATGGCACATTAAGCCTGACCGTACGCACAGAACAGACAAGGAGATTGCGGACGCTATTCTTCCTGAATACTACTGGCCACGACTATTCACCGACATCAAGAACTATCGTAAATCGTGTCCAACATGCGTTGAACGTGATGCCGCCAACAGAGGACCTGCACAGCGTCATTCCGACCTAAGGTGCCTGCTAAAACGTCGCCGTGACAACCGGAGCCCCAACGCCCAGCCCCTTAAGCGACGTCAGTCCGAGATCCCCAAGAAGAAGATCAATAAAAACAAGAAGTAGGAGGAACTGTGTCGGAGTCATCACCGCCTCGCAGCCGCAGACCCCTAGCCATTCAACAGATCGCTGAGCTGATTGCGCATTCCGTTTCATTTCATGTATTCGATTTTTGTATTAGTCGTCAACTGGGAGTCGGAGGATAAACATCATTTCGTTTACTGTACACCGTAGAACCATTAGACTCGGCTAGGCTATCACAGTCTCTCACACGCCTGCCAAGTTTCATCGTCCTAGCACATCAGGAAGTACCGAGCTCGCGGGATCACTAAAAATTCAGATCTCTCCCCCAGTTTTCCCACAGTGACCGGAACCGGCCCGGTTATGCCATTCACGTATCTAGTACGTGTGCTTGTTCTTCCCACCAAGTTTCATCCCGAACCCTACACTCTAAGCGTTTCCCAAGATTTCCGGTTCCCCCCTCCAGCTCCCCCAAAGTCACCGGATCCGGTCCAGATTTTAATCCGGTCGTCTGGGGTACGAGGTCTTTCCGAATACCAAGCTTCATTACGATCGGATTACCCGTTCAGAAGTTATAAATTCCTAAATATTCCGGATTCCCCCTCCCTCCACTCCCCCCACGATGTTCGGATCGGGAAAGTGACCAGTTCCAACTTAATCATTTGGGGTCCCTGATATGCCTGCCAAGTTTCATCGTCCTAGCTCATGTGGAAGTGCCCAAACTAGCAAAACCCGACCGACCGAGCGACCGACCGACCGACAGAAATTGCGATCGCTATATGGCACTTGGCCGAAGGGCAAGTGCCATAAAAACTACTAACCTCGGAAATCCTTGGCGTCATATTTCCACACCTGGCCGAAGCAGCCTTCGCCTAGCAGGCCTAGAATCTTCAGATTCTTCCTTGGGAATTCCCACCTTTCATCAAACTGATCAGGATTTCTCTAAAAAAATGAATAAAAATCCTATCAGTACAAGGGACCACAATAACTTGTCACAACTACGGGGGTCTCCATTACCTTAAATCTGTTAGCTGCATTCTATCGTTTAATACCAATTCGAAATGGAGAGTACAAGCTTTCCTAAGTGCCATCTATTGTTGGGTCATGGTTCGTGAAGAACAACGTTCATGTGCTGAGTAAATTCAACTAAATTCAGCTGTATATGGAGTATGTTGTGGCGATAAACGTTCATGTGCTGTGTAAATTCAACTAAATTCAGCTGTATATGGAGTATGTTGGGTCCCTGTCTCCGCGACGAATACTGAGAATTGGCCTTATTACAGTTCAGCGCTCCAAGCGAACTAGTTTCTATTAGTCCCCCATTGCCTCATAACCAACCCTTGTGTAGACATAGTAAAAAGTCGGATCCATAGGGTAATGGGTCACTTTCACTTTCTGCTGCTGAAACATATGCAAAACCTCCATTACCTGGGACACAGATGACAGGTTTTCCACTCGCAAACCTGTGGATATATTTTACCATGTCTGATCCAAGTGCTGATGGTGAGGCATAGGGGGATTAACAGTAACTAGTCCGCTTGGAAGCGCTGAACGGGAATATGGCCAATTTGGCGGCAAACAAATGAGCCGCGCCTTAGATGTGGGCTAAAGTAGCCGACTGTGGGCACACTACAACTTTTACATTAAGTGGTCTTGGTGAGTCTTTCCCTTTTACTGCTCTAATGTCTATCTGTTGTAGTAGGCAACACCTGTATTTCTGTAAATGTTGTGCTCATGTTCCATTCTTTTTTATTTTATTTTCCTTGTTTCATTTTATACTCCTGAATATTGTAGTACTGATAAAAGTACTAATTCGGGTTCTAAACAAATCACCTACCTACTTGGAACTTTTTGGAATGGGGAATGTTTTCTTTGCAAAAATGTGCAAATTAGAACATTTGTGAAACACTGACAATGAGTGGGTGAAACACAGCGACGATTTCACATTCATTGTAGCCGAAAACAGAACTTGAAAGCTCAGGGCAGCTCTGGCGGAGCAAAGTATTTCTTTCTAACTTAATCAACCAGTAAGCATCGTGCTGATCCCTTTGACCACCTTGTACCCGTGGTCATTAGGCAGAGCGATAAGAATCCTAGACGAACAGCTTGGAAATCTGCTAAAGACGAAAGCGAGAGCCCTTTGAGAGCGGGAGTTATCCGACAGTCCCAAAGAAACGCCCGCAGGTCAGCAATTTTATAATACTTACCCATCCGGTGTCAATCTCTCCCATTGCCCACGCCTCATCCCGACTGACGACCGCTCGGCTTGCTCTCTGATTGGGCGATCGCGCCAGTGCTCCTGGATTCCTCTCTGATTTCTTCGGCTAAATTTGCAGTACAACAAAATTAGAATCGAAGACGTTTGTTTAATTTCTGAGTAGACAAGCCTTTCGACTAAACTAGGATTTTGTTTAAGTTGAAAACGAGGTAACTATAATCATATTACATATTGAGGTGCCAGTTAAGAATTTAAAAGGAGAGGATGAATGTCACAGGGATGTCGCCCCATTTGGTAGGAATGTTATGCGTGGTGTCATGAGCAGGGGCATCGTAACTGCATTTTTGGTGGGGGTGGTGCAGAGCAAAAATTTTACAGAATCCTAGCAACGAGCTTTAATTTATGGAACATAAAGGACTACGTAGGAAGAGTGACATTAAAGGGCAGCATGAAGTACAATAAGCAGACTATCAGACGGCATTTTGGCGAAGCCCACTTTGAGAATATACTGCCGGGCACAATTGCAGTAACAGTCTCTATCTTTTATACCCAAGAGAAAATTAAATTGATTGCCGCAAGCGAAAATTTTTGAAATCCATTTTTTCCTGTAGGCTAAAATTTAACTGCTTCTCTAACAATATATATAATTTACCGTGGATTAAATACCGAGAATCTAGGAAGTTCCAGAAACCGGATGGATCGACGTTCCGGCAACAGCAACTACTGTAGTCTAGGTTTGTTGTTGTGGTTTTGTGGTTTCGGTTAGGACGATTGAAGTTGATTTTTTTTTTTGGTTAGTAGTTGTTTTGTATTAGTATAGTTTATTTCTTGCCACCCCCTAGGACAAGGTTACTTCTTGGGGTGGTTGCCAAAGTGAAGTGTTTATTCGTTTATTCAATAAATTTCTCTCTCTCTCTCTCAAAACTACCCATGATCACATAAGTGAGCGGCGTAGGCAAGGTTTTTTTTTATTTAGCTTTTTCCTGCCAAATTTAATTATACCCATCCAGATTCTAACTTTCAATGTTTCAAAATCCCAATCATAAAACTGGCTTAAAACCCCAGTCAAATGACACTCCTTTCCACAACACAGAGACAATTCCGAAAAGTGCCGCAATTTTCGAAACATTTATGATCAGATCTTCTGATCCAAGATAAAAAGTTAGGACAATCGATGAAATCATTGATTAGTCCTTTTGTTTGCAACCAGTGCTTCCCTCGACCTCTTCCGATTTTCGAGGTTGGTGGCAACTCTCGAATTCTGGCAATAATATCGAATAAATTACCGAGTCCCAGTTGTTATACCAAATAAGTCTAGACCGATAGCATGTTCGGGATATTAGAACTACCGTATCCCAGTTAATATACCGAACTGTTTTGGTATCGAAAAACTACCGAATATTATAATTTCGTCAAAACTCGAAAAAAGTCGGGATTCGTGGTGAGTGCAAAATCCTGAAAATTATACCGACTAAATTACCGAATCCCAATCACGACACCGAATTATTTTGGACCGATAGCTTATTCGGGACTACCGAATCCCCACAAATATACCGAATAGTTCTGACATAGAGAAATTACCAAATAATTTCAGTGGATTCTCTCACCGAATTCGTAATACATACCGAATACTGGAAATTATACAGGATCTCGATCGTTATACCGAATAGATTTGTACAGCGATAGCCTTTTTGGGGTTCTGTAAAACTTCCAGTGCCCATAAAGATACTGAGTAGTTCCGCTATCGAAAAAATACGACCCAAAATTTTACCAAATGTCAAAAACAAGAGGGGAGGTGCTGCGCAAACCGCACCCCCCCCCCCTTGCGACGCCCCTGGTCATGAGAATACGAGGAAATGTAAAAGAGGCAGACAGAAAAAAAATCAAATTTTTGTTAGAGGAGTGTAATGATGTTTCCTTTCCACAAAATCCTAACACCCAGGGGCGTCACGACTAGGGGGAGGGGTAGGGACGCCCCCTCCCAAATGTTGTCGGCCATTCGGTAAAAAAAAATAATAACCGATTCGGTGCGGAGCGCCGCGATTTTTCATGAAACAGTCGATTTTTGGGATCCCAAAACGTAAGTGAAGGGATACCTATGACATCACAAAAGTTGTCCGTCTGCCCGTCCGTCCGTCTATGAGCACGATAACTCTCGAAGTGAATTAGTCATTTTGATGAAACTTGGTGTGAGGATTCTTTGGGTCAAGAGTAAGGTCGAGTTCGTAGATGGGCTCTGTAGCCCTACATTTAGAGGTGGGGGAGGGGGTCCAAATTAAGGGGCAAACAAAATATTTTTAAACAGCTAATGTGATAGTCGATTATGTGGTAAGGAGACATGCTGAACACGTTGGTGAAAATTATTTTCTCGCCGGAGAACTAGTTCGCCCGGAATCTGGCCAAAACCGGAAAGTTTGTTAAAGTAGCCCAACAGTTTTATTTTAAGCTGATTAGATGTTCGATGTAGGGGTAAGAAGACATGCTGAACACAGTGGTAAAAACCATTTTCTCGCCGGACTACCGGAAAATTTGTTAAAAGCAAAAGTATTATTATAAGTTGATTAGATGACAAATTTAAGGGTAAGAAGAGACGCTGAATCTGTAGGCTATATGACAATCATTTTTCACCCGGACATATAGTTTGAAACCGGATTTTTTTTCTAAGTTAAAGTATTATTTGAAGTTGATTAGATGTTCTTTATAGGGATAAGGAGATACGCTGAATTCGTTTCTGATTTTTTTTATTTTTTTGCTGGACAAATAGATCGCTCGGAATTCGGCCGAAACCGGAAATTTGGCAGAAGTCAAGCAGGAAGTTTCGATCAGTATCGTCAAAATAGATATGGCTTGTAGAGGTATATCTGAACTTGGTTTTCTCAGATGATTAGCCTGGTGAAGACAAGATCTGGCGAAGACTAGACCCAATTGTCTGGATCAAATATTAAATTTTTGGGATCCCATCGGAAACTTTGGTCTAGTTTTCTTGCAAACAGTCGATTTATCTTAAAAACAGTGTTTTTTTTTGTAAAAATTGTCTTTTTTCTTAAAAATAGTGTTTTTTTGGGATCCCAAAACGTAAGTGGATGGGATACCTATGACATCGCAAAAGTTGTCCGTCCGTCTGTCCATCCGTCTGTAAGCACGATAACTCTCGAAGGGTGAAACTTGGTGTGGGGATTCTTTGGGTCAAGGGTTATGTCAAGTTCGTAGATGCTCCCTGTAGCCCTACATTTAGGGGTGGTGGAGGGGTTTCAAATTAAGGGGCAATATTTTTTAAAAGCTATGGCAATAGTTGATTTAGGGGTAAGGGAGACATGCTGAATCCGAACATGAAAGTTAGTTTCTCGTCGGGCAAGTAATTCACCTCGAATCCTGAAACCGGACACAAATTTTGTCTACCAATTTTCGGCTATAGCAGTCCCCACCCCTTTGTTCAGACAATCGAGAGCTCTGAGCGTGGATGCTGTCATTCTTACTTTACGAGCGTCAGAGGGAATCAGTCGCGTGTATAACGCGCAGAGATGGGTGTAATCGAACGTCAAAGGGGTTGATATTTGTTGTTCAAACTTCGTATGTGGATTCACTGGCAAAGTACAGGTCAAGTTCGTAGATGGGTCCTATAGTCCTATATTTAGAGGCAGAGGAGGGGTTTCGAATTTACGGTAAAAACATGTATATATTTTATAAGCTAATAAGATATTCATTGAAGGGGTAAGGAGGTCCACTGATTCCAGATCTGAACTTGGTTTTTCTTGTTGAAGCTCTAAGTTTTTTCTGAAGTCGATTAGAGGTTCGGTATCGTGGCAAGGAGACATGCTGAATCAGTTTTTGAACTTTATTTTAACAGGAAAAGTCTTCAAGGAATCTGACGAAGACTGAGTGGCGAAGACAAGACTCAATTGTTTGGATCAAATATTAGATTTTTGGGACCCCATTGAAACCTTCGGTCTTGTTCTTAAAATCAGCCGATTTTTCTTAAACACAGTCGTTTTTTCTCAATAATAGTCGTTTTTACCTGCAAAAACAGTTGGTAAAAATGACCAGCCAGTCGGTAAATACCTTGCCCCCCCCCAAAAAAAAATTATTTTGGCTAGTAGCCATGTTTCTGCTTCCGAGTGAAAAGCTCCGTTCTAGCAGGCAAGCAGGCTGACACCAATTTCAAATGAAGATGGATTAAAATCTATAAGGTCTAAATTTGTGCGGCAGTGCCCGGCCAAACAGCCAATATATCTTGTTTGAGTGATGAATGGAAAAATTGACAGAAAGATAAAAAAAAATGGCATCACTATAATCCAGTATCTACCCATTTCTGTTTGTGGTGTCAGCTGAGCTTGTAAGGCTACATGTTAAGGCGAGCAGCGACACTTTTTTCTTGATGTTTTTTCCGAGAAGGCAGATTTCCCCATCAAATGATATTTGGCAGCAGCGAAGCAGATGACATCATGTAGTGATGACTACGTGACGAGGGTTTAGAAAGCAGTGGAAAAAGCAAGTTTACTAGCAGCAGAGAGAATAATCATCAATATATCATCAGCAGCAGAAAGTCTACTGCGACAAGAACATCCAAGTGCCAAAGTTCAAGGCAATTGGGATTGATGGTATCAGATGCGCCTCTTCAACTTTAAAAGTCCTCCTATTGCTAAGGAAATTAGACCTTACCTTTTTGTCTTTTCTAAGCAGTAATATTAGAAAGTTGGCCTACGGCAAGAATTTCAACTTTTGAACTAATACGGGTAATTTGTTTTTCAACGGTAATCGAGAGCCCTTGACGAGTCGATCAAAGAATATGTCATACATTTGTTGGTACTAAAATTCCTTTATGAGACAGACCATTTTAAAAGTTTCGTGGTAGATAATTAGGAAAAAGATCTCCTGGTAGATAATTAGGAAAATAAAAAACAATAGCCAAATATAAATTATGGTAGAGACGAGTATTTCTAGGAATCGTTCAGACCTATATCAAGGGGAGAGGGACGCAAGGAGGACGCCCCCATAGGTTTCAGCCTACATGCGAAGTTGCGTACGTCTAAGCTCCTCTGGGCATGGAACCTCGTAATATCCACGATAGGTTTACCTTTACGTAAGATGTGAGCAAGTAGCCTAGGTAACTGGATTTCCCCAAGACTTCACACTGTGTTGAGACGGAATATAGACCAAAAAGAAAAAATACATCATCTGCAACTGATGATCTGATACTATAGTAGGTGTTGCGATTCAGCTGAAATTAGGATGGGATCTAGAAATAAAATTCTTCATCCATTAGTGGTTTGAGTGCTCTTACATACACCTTCAGCCAAAGCTGATTGCAAATCATATTTGACAGTGCAGAACTATAGCACTAATAAGATTCAGCTGATCTATCTGTAACGCCCCGCTTAACTGGAAAACCGAGTTTTGCCAGTAACTGATAGCATGGTAGCCGAGATGGGTTTCTGGGGCGTGTACAGTGTAAGGATGGTCCTCGGTAAACCCCTTTACCGAGACCATCCAAGGGAGAAACTTAGAACGCTCGAATACAAAAGATAGGTATTTTACTATAGAAAAAGTGAACAATACTTTAATAGAACTGAAAGAGATTTGTGTTTATCTTAAATGAAAAGAAACCGGGATCAGACTAAGCTGCCCAAACTGACCAACCCGAAGGCACTGAAAACTCCTTATGAAACTGGAGTAAAAACCTGAACTAACTGACCTGAACCATACCTTATAAAGCACGACACAGCCCAACGCCTACACCGTCACTCTGACAAGCGTTGCAAGCAATCTGAATCACCACTGACGGTTCGGCTGAGGCCGTGCGTCTCTTATAAGACTGGTAAAATTAGATTCGAGGCCCATGATCTTTTTCAAGGAGAGCCAGAGATTTTCTAGATTGTTCTTTGCATAACAATCGTTACATATCTTCATCCCTTGAAGTCCACTTAGACGACTTCATCCCTTGAAGTCTCCAAAAAGTAACCGGGATCAGACTAAGCTGCCCAAACTGACCAACCCGAAGGCACTGAAAACCCCTTATGAAACTGGAGTAAAAACCTGAACCGACTGACCTGAACCATACCTTATAAAGCACGACACAGCCCAACGCCTACACCGTCACTCTGACAAGCGTTGCAAGCAATCTGAATCACCACTGACGGTTCGGCTGAGGCCGTGCGTCTCTTATAAGACTGGTAAAATTAGATTAGGCCCATGATCTTTTTCAAGGAGAGCCAGAGATTTTCTAGATTGTTCTTTGCATAACAATCGTTACATATCCATTTGTCAAATTTGAATGCTCCTCATTCACAATTTTAGGCATCTTGAGTTTTTGGTATCCCAAAACGAAAGTGACCTTATACCTATAACTTTGTAAAACTGTCCGTCCGTCCATCTGTCCACTCTCAAAAGGAATGAGACATTTTGTTCAAACTTGGTGCGAGGATCCATTGAGCCAAAGTATACGTCTAGTATGTAGATGGGTGTATTTAGGGGTGGGGAAGTGGGTCGAATAAAAGCATGTAAGGAAAGAAGGGCATAGTGCAAGAGACAAAGAATGGAATCGAGTAAAAAGAGGGTACGTACGGCACGGTACGGCATGGTGGAAGAGTCACGAGGAATAAAAGTAGTAGCAAGTAGGAGGAGTAGGCCATTTAGTTAGAGTTCGTAATTCCAGAACCTAAAAGAAACTGTTACTGCCCCTCACTATGAAGCCTGGAAGGGCAGTATTGGTTTTAGTGCCTCTTATACAATGTCGTGCCGTGCTGGGACTCTTTTTAGTCGATCCCGGCAAGAATACTAATAAGTTATCTGCCATTGTCTCTTTTCGCAACCATGACCTTGTGTACATGTTCGACTGAGACAGGCTTCAAAATTTTGCTTTTTATTTTCGAAGACTTAGTAGGCCGCATGTCTATCTCGGAAAACCTCCAAAAAGAATTTACTGACTTTTTTGTTTTTCGTCATTATCTCAGAAAACTCAGCAGATGCTTTTTGGTGGTATTTTGACTCTTCCTGGCAATGCTTGTTACGCATAACCTTTCATGCATAACATTTTCAAGCACAAAAGATTACATCCCAAGTGTTATGTGTTGACTGTCGTCTGTTGAAACCACGCACCCTTCTGTTGTTCGCTATGAAACTTCTGACAGTGTGGTATGCAATTTGTGCTTTGACATTGACCTACCTTCATTTTCTTGGCAGATCTGTACTTTCGCCTCCGCTTTCGCAGGAGCAACCCAAGAAGGACGAGTATCAGCAGAGCTGCGCTTGGTATCACTGTCGATAGAAGTAGAGTATCGGACATCTTAGGTTCAATTTCTGCAAAAACAATCGGTAAAAATGACCAGACAGTCGGTGAACACCTTACCCCCCCCCAAATCATTTTGGCTAGTACGCCTCTGCGCAGGAGGAACGAGCCAGTACCAAACCAGCACCAACCAGAACCTGGTCAGGCGGCAGACTCTAATGAGAAGTCACCGGAAGACGGTGAAACAAAAGAACTCCTTATAGAGAAAACTCCAGGCACTAGTTGGTAAAAACCGGCAGCTAGCGAGGAGTGTGACGAGTGTCGCCTAATGTATACCTTTACATATCTGTTGTCCGTTGAAGGTCACGGCATTGAGTGCTGGTATAGGTCCACCAGCTGGGTAGCAAAGATGGATCTCGGTGTCGAGAATCCCACCTGTATGGAATGGATTAGAGGGCTAAATATGTCAAAAATATATTCGAGAATCCCCAAAATGTCAAATGTCTTCGAGAAATCCGTGTTTGTGTTTGAGAACTGATAAAAAGTCTTCGAGATTTGTTTGATTTTTTTTCAAAGTAGCCTATTCGAAACTGAAACTAGGTAGCCTACTCGAGAATGACGTAAATGTATTCGAGCATGACAAAAATGTATTCGCGTATTTTTTTTTTCAAAATCAATTCCGGCAAACTAAATCTTCGAGAACACGAAAAATGTATTCGAGAATGCGCAAAATGTATTCGAGATTCACAAAATGTGTTTGAGATTATAAATTTTCTGCATCTGTCCCGGTAAAGTGCGTTTTCGAGAATGCAAAAAACTGTCTTCGAGAATACGAAAAATGTATTCGAGAATGCGCAAAATGTATTCGAGAAACACAAAATGTATTCGAGAATACGAATTTTTTTTATCAGTTACGGGAAATTGCGTCTTCGACAATGCGGAAAATATATTCCAGAATCATAAAATGTACTCGAGAATAAAAAAAAAGTGTCTTCGAGAATGCGAAAAATGTACTCGAGAATCACGAAAATGTATTAGAGATTTCGATTTTTCTTTATCAGTTCCGGGAAATGTGTCTTCGAGAATGACAAAATGTATTCGAGATATATTGTTTGTATATATTTAATTTTAAATACTTCATAGGATCCGTTTTGATCACTCCGCGCAGGCTGGAATTTCGTTGCTAACAATTCTCAACGAATAAATCTACTCCTTGAGCCTAAGCTGACTGGGAAACAGATATTCAAACAATGCATAAAAAGGATACGTCAGCTACGATGCTTTGGTCCTCGTTAGGCTGTCAAACTTCAGGGACAACGTTGGGGAAGGAACGAACGAGCAGTAAATAATTGCAGGTTCGCCAGGACGGGCCGAAATTTCGCTGCCAAAACATCATAGCTGACGTATCCTTTTTATATGCATTGTTTGAAAACATGCTTTTGTCTTTTTTGTCTTCTCAGTCGGGCTCAGGACCTTCTGTTATTTAGTTTATCATTAAAAAGAACCTGAACCTCAACGAAACCTTATTTTCTTGATGAAGAGGGAATCGAAGATCTTGTGAACCACATACGCTGCGAACGGGTGATCAGATTCCAGTGAGATTTAAATGAGTTATAGGGGCACATGACGTATTACTCTTGCCATGCAGAACTTTGAACGGATTAGGCAACTATTTGGGAGTTGCAAGAGGGGGGGGGGAGTTGATAGGAGTTTGTGGGTCGGTTTCACTTTCCGACTATAAAACACGCCAGCAGATCTCCTGGAATGGTCCACAATTCCTATATGTAAACCTTTTCAACACAACGTTTAGAAAAACTTTAAGTATATTATATGACGGGTAATTTCTCTCGGATGTTGAATACAAAAACTTACTTTACTTAGGCTAATCCAAAGTGCCCACCTGAACAGTTCAGGCACTCGCTCACGTCTAACATATAATTCATTTCACGATCTGGGCAACGAAATGCAATCCATTCAAAGATAGCCTCGATAACTCGAGGCAACGTGTTCAGGTAGTCAGTTTGGAGAATCCAAGTCATTAGGGGTTGGCGTCATACGAGAGAAAAAGGAAATATCACAACAGTTCCTCCCTCCCATGTATGATGCTAGCCTCTATCAACGAATCACAAAATAGCACTTCATTCCAAGAAAGGACCCCATTCCTCCATCTCTTATAGTCGACGTTTCAGTTCCTCGACTTCCCGGTCGACCAATGTTTGCTCCGTGGATCCAGAAGTTTTCCTCCGATTCCCCAGTGTTTCGCCATCTTCAGCTTGAGCTTCTTCGGTGATAATCTCTTCTGTCATCACCGATGCCATTTCCTGTTGGGTATCAGATCTTTGCTGATGGGTTGGCTGTCTCGGAATTGACTGCAGCCCATTGCCGTAACCTTTGTTCCTCTCGGAATTTTTTCCGGCCACTGTACAGAGTGCCCTCCAGCTTTCCGCGTTCCTCTCGAAATCTGTCACCGCCGCGGTACACGTACAACGGGACACTAACTCCCGGATGTTCCGAAAGAGCTGCCGGAAGTAAAAGTACGTGCACACACACATTGTTCGCTGTTTCTTGTGGTATCCACCAGTCACGTGACCCACCAGGACGACACTTGGTAGAGCGTCTTGTGGCACCACTACCCGGTAATTGCGCCTCTCATTCCTCTCGGACCCCAATCGCAACAGAACTCGATCAAAAAACAAAAACGCCGGTGGCGTACTCCCTAATGATGTCACTAGGTCCCGAATGGTTCTCGTCGCATTGGGTAGCTCCTCTCGCCACGACAGGTTTTGCGGATATCTTGCTATCCCTTCTCTCCTAAAATACGACTGTATTTGGGGTGAAACCAAGAATAATCCTCTCGGAGTTAATGGGATCGATTCCATCCTACAATGAAAGCACTAGATCAATTCACACTTTACAACTAGTCTTTATACATCTTTTGTTTTAGTACGATCGAGAAAGTCCGTCTGCGTTTCCATTTGTGGCACCGGGTCCAGTCCTCACGGAAAAATCAAACTCTTGCATCGCTAGTGCCCATCGGGCTGGAAGGTGATTTTCTGATTTCATAGCCTGGAGCCACTTCAGACTAGATTAGACTAGATCAGATTATGTTTAATACAAAACAAACGCACAACATTTGCCTGCATCACCTGCAGGGAAAGTCCCGGGGGACTTATTAAATAACAGGCGAAAAACAAGATTCACATCACAGCGATTCACATCTATTTACTATGAAGAATAAATCCTACTACTAATGAAAAACAAGTGCGCAAGCGCTCAGACGTGGAGTGTGAAAGTAAAGTGTTTATCATATCTTTTATACAAACAGCGTTTCATTTCACATCCCCAATAACCAAACTGAAATAACCTAATTTGTAATTATCTCACTTTAAAAGCTTTAAATGTAAACAAACCGCAAGTATAAATCCAAAGAAACGAGGAGTGTGAAGGTAAAATGTTTATCACACATTATATCGCATCAGGATTATATCTTAGATTGCTCCGAAGTGCAATTTAAGGTAATTTTAAGATTAAGGAAATCGTTGAAGATCTTGCACGAACAGCTCGAGTCAAACACTGAATGGTCTCCCAGCGAGTCCGACCCTTTAAACCTCTTTTCCGTTAGCAAGGCAATAAACCAAGCGCAATAAACCAAATCGTAGCAACCTAATACCCCCTTTGTCACAATTCATTAAGAACGGCACATCATTGATCATATGACAAAACCGTCCAGTTTCCAACTGTTCATTAAAGATGAAAGTACGTCGCTTCGTCTTATTTCTTGCTGTTACACTAAAATCCTCATCCATAGATATATCTATCTCACCAAATATACAAGAGTTGAACTTGAGACGTGTCATAGACGAACTTAACTCATGGGAAATCTGGGCCCAGCCGCCCATGAACAGGAGGGGGGGGGGGGCTGGACCCATCAAAATGCGTATTTACACTTCTATCAAGAATAAATAAGGGAGAGAATTGAGAAGACTCGACTCAACCGAGTTTCCTTTCCACCCGCTTCTAAAAAACCGGGGGTGGAGCCTGGGTGGGGCTTCGCGTGTTGCCTCTTGGAGCATTAGGTGTTACCTCCAGAGCAAAAGTGATGAAGCAGTCAGAAAAGGCGGGAATTTTCAAACACTGCTGATTTCCGAGGATTATACCAAGAATAAAGAAGGGGAGAATTTAGAAGACAAAAATAAAGGCAGAAAAGGACCGTCAGCAATTTGGACTGAAAGTTATAATTAAAGAAAAGAAGGGCCTTACTACCAAATGTTTTACTCTACGCTTAGAAAGTCATTTATGATATCCATCGCTGGAGAAGTGAGAAGAACAACTCACCCTTTTTTTTCATCCAAAAATAATCATTTAATCTCTCTGGCAGATCCTGAGTGTGCGTGTACGTATCATTTCCAGTAATCAGTTGTTAGTGTAAGACTAGAATTTATTGTTTTTCTCAACTATCCGAGAAAATGATATGAACTAAATTTTGTGTAGTGAATACAACTTAAAACATAACAGAATAAATCTTTGAGTACATTTCGCCATTTATGCCTAAAATTCAAATTTGAATGATGAAAAAACATGACATTGAAAAAAAAACGATGATGAAATAACAGACTAATAATAGCATAGATAATGACATTATAATAGCATAGATAAACCACCCGAGATAATCATATACATTTTGATCAAGAATAATAAGTTATTATCACAAATGGGGACGTTTTGGATTTCTTATAATCAGCAAATGCAAATTTGAAAAAATTTACAGTCAACTGTTTTTTGCAACTATACGAGAAAATTAAATGAGCTAAATTTTGTGTCGAGAGCACAATTTAAAAACAAAATATAATAACTCATTCAGTACATTTTTGCCAGCTAAATAACTTAAGTCCATACCTTTTCTAGAAGCGATGCTTTACAGTCCTGAGAAGACTAAAATAAAATTACTAATGTTCACACCAATCCATCAGACCATCACCAACCCTATTGATCTGGACCAAAGACGCATGTTAGGTCTTTGCCTCAACTCCTCAAGTGCATCAACGTTTGCTCCTAATTGCTCCCCGAGTCATCAAATGCCGCACTCCCTTGGGCTTCATAGTCTTTGTGAAAGGTCGCGATAAAATAAGCATCCTATTGGAAATCTGACCCGAGATTGAAAGTCGTTTTCATTTGTATAATCCGCAGAAATCAGTACTGTTTAAACTTCCCGCCTTTTCTGGCTGCTTCATCACTTTTGCTCAGGAGGTAACGCTTAATACTGCAAGAGGCAACACGTTTGAAGCTCCACCCAGTCTCCACGTCCGGTAAAATATTTCCGGGCAGAAGTCAACTTAGGTTGCTGACATCAAGGTTATGCGAGTTCTCAATTCTCTCCCTTATTTATTCTTGCTTCTATTTCCTAAAGTATACCAGCTTAGAGTTTAATTCCAGTGACGGGTCAAAAACTCTTTTTCAAGGGCAATTTGGGCCCACTTGCCCATGAGCTTTGAAGTAAACCGCACGGTCTTATTTGTTGCTGCTACACCAAAATCCGCATCCATACATACATATCCACAAGTATACAAGACTTGAACTCGAGACATGTCATAGACGAACGAAACTCATGGAAAATCTGGGCCCAGTTACCCACGAATGGGAGGGTGGGGGGGCATCAAATTGCATATGTAGACCTAAATATCCTCGACTATACCAGTTTAGAGTTTGATTCCAGTCACGGGTCAAAAACTTAACTCATGGGCAAACTGGGCCCACTTGCCCATGAACGGGGAGGGTGGGGGGTGGTTCAACTCCACACATAAATCCCAAGCCCTATGATCCAAAAGCTCAAAGGAATTTCATCGCCCTATCTCCTGTTATTGTCAAGTTAAAAACATAGAAAAATGGGCAATCTGGGCCCAATTGCCCCTGAAGCAAGTGGGGGTGGGTTTTGGGACCCGCAAAAAGGAAAAAGAGACCCACCCTAATGCTCACAAACCTACCAAGTTTCAACTGACCTGTTGATTCCTGTCACGGGTAACGAACTTTACTCCTGGGAAATCTGGGCCCAGTTGCCCATGAACGGGATGAGTGGGGGAGGTGCAACTTTAAAAGTAATTTTCCAGCACTACGATCTACAAGTACAAGGAATTTCATCGTTTTATGTCTAACTACGGTCAAGTTAAGAACATTATTCACTGGACAATCTGGGCCCATTTACCACTGAACCGGGTTGTTGTGGGCGGTGGGACTCTCAAAAGGCACAACTAGACCCCCAATAACCACAATTGTACGAAGTTTGAACTTGATACTTGCACTGGTTCACGAGTTATGAGCTCCTCAAAATATGGTGAAAACCGAAAACCGAAAGCTGCTACAGCGCTCGCAATAGTGGATTGTTCCAAGGAACTCTCCACTAATAACTACTACTACTAGCAATACATTTATAATTACTAAAACAAATACTAAACAAAACAAAAGAAGAAAAAAGAAAACGACTCCTGACTCTTGCTTACTCTTTTGCGAGGAAGAACCATTTCACTATGGCCTTGAATTCAGCAAGGTGCGGGGCTTCACGGACTTTACTTGGGATTGAATTCCAAACACTCGTAGCAAAATTCCTGAGTAAGAACGATGCACGAGCTGTTTGGCGGATTTCATTAACTATATCCCCACACCCACTTGTTTCATAACTTTGGTAATCACTATTCGTAGAAATTTTTTTGCAGAAGGCAGTAAATTATTAAAGTATTTGTAAACAAAAATGTTAAATGGTAATCACTTGTTTTTGAAACATCAAAGCTTATTTTTAAAGAAAATTTCAGAAGGTGTCGAATTATTATCATCATTGTGAAAAAGAAGTTATATTGCTTTTATTTTGTATTTTTTGAATTCTTTTAAAACACGTAATAAAGTTACTTGCCCATAGTGAGCAACCATAGCACACGTGTGGATAAAATATAGCGAAATAAATTGTTTTCATAGTTTTTTTCTGTCACTAAATGTTTAATGCGGCGAATCACGCCTAGCGATCTTGATACTTTAATTGATATGGTATTAGCATGATCCTTCCATGATAAATTCTGATCTATGATGAACCCTAAATATTTCGTTTCCCGAACCCTGTTGATTTTATTTCCATGTACATTCAGCGACAGATTTTTTATCAACAGTAACTATCCTCGAAAATATAATATAATTTGTTTTATCATAATTTAAAGTAAGAGGGTTATAGTCGGCCCCCTGGACAAACTCCAGTAGCGCTGTTTCCATTTTACAAAATAGAAGTTCAGTCGATTGGGCTGCCACAAGCAATAAGCTATCATCTGCAAATAGGATAATTCCAGCCTTTTAAAACACGTAATAAAGTTACTTGCCCATAGTGAGCAGCCATAGCACACGTATGGATAAAATATAGCGAAATGAATTGTTTTCATAGTTTTTTCTGTCACTAAATGTTTGATGCGGCGGAGCACGCCCAGGGATCTTGTTACTTTAATTGATATGGTATTAGCATGCTCCTTCCATGAATAATTCTCATCTATGACGAACCCTAACTATTTCGTTTCCCGAACCCTATTGATTTTATTTCCATGTACATTCAGCGACAGATTTTTATCAACAGTACCTATCTTCGAAAATATAATTTGATTATTTTATCATAATTTAAAGTAAGAAGATTGTAGTCGGCCCACTAGACAAACTCCAGTAGCGCTGTTTCCATTTTACAAAATAGAAGTTCAGTCGATGGGGCTGCCACAAGCAATAAGCTATCATCTGCAAAGGATAATTCTAGCCTGTGATAGATACAGCTTTTGAGCTATATTCGGTCGATGAATATTAAAAACAACAATGGGCCTAGGATGGATCCCTGGGGTACGCCGCACTTCACCAGAAGTAGATGAGACAACACTGAGCCATTTGACACAACTTGCTTACGGTCAGACAGATAAGACTCAAACCAATTAAGACTCACACCATTTACACCAATTCTTTATAACACCAGTACACTGTGCAGTCCCATGATATCAGTCCTATCCTACCCAGTGCCAAAATTTTCTGGTATTGCCCTGATGTTAAAAGAAAAAAGTTCCAACCGTGCGATAAAAAGTGATAACGCACAGCCAGCCGTGCGATAAAAAGTGATAAAGCCCAGCCAACTGTGCGATAAAAAGTGATAACGCCCAGCCAGCCGTGCGATAAAAAGTGATAACGCACGGTTGGTCGGTTCATCAAGTTCATTGAGCATTTTCCCTCAAGTACTGAAAAATAGAGCCTGATCTCCAAAAAAATTAATAAAAGACATCACTTTCAGGAGGAAAAACAAAAAAAAACATTAAAAAATAATACAGTAAACAAAAATGTTGAAAAACGTTGTAGAAAAGTCTTTAAAAACTGAAAAAAAATATTGCTATCCTAGCCAGCCAACCCAGGTTATACCTTGTTACAGTCATTTGGAAAATTTGGAATATTTGGCCCTTGGGCAGCAGTTAAGCTGCAGTCTAGGCCACCCTGCAGTAGTGACAGCCAACACAAAAAAGCGCCATGCAAAAGTACCAAGTGGATTGATATGACAAAGTCAGGATGAGTGCTAACAACCAGGGGCGCCACTATGGGGGGGGAGGGGGGGACTCCCCCCCCCCCCAAAAGTCTTGAGAAAGTACTTTCGTCGGGCGAAGCCCGGCGAAAGTTCCCTTGTTTGTCGGCGCGGAGCGCCGGCAAACCCAGGAGAAATAAAATATTGCATGCTATTGTCGGGCGTCGGTCGACTCGTCGGCACATCGGGTTCATTTCATACGCAAGAAGTCAAATTCTGCACACATTCGTCGTGCACAACACAGAAGAACTAGAATTCTGTATCCTTTTGTCGGGCCTCGATGTTCTCGTCGGCACATCGGGTTCTTTTTAAACATAAAAAATACAGAAGAAATTCAATTTTATATGATTTCGTCGGACGTCGGTAGAATCGTCGGCATATTGGGTTCTTTTTATACGCAAGAAATCGAATTCGGCAAATATCTGTCGGGCAAAACACAGAAGAAATTAACTTCTGAATGCTTTTGTCGGGCGTCGGTCGACTCGTCAGTTCTGTTTATTTGTGATAAATTGTCGGGCGCACCCGGAAGTTGAAGTATCGTCGGCACATCGTGTTATTTTTATATACGTAAGAAATCAAATTCTGTAAGCGTTTATCAGGCGCATCCCGAAAGTTTAAGTTTTATTATTGTCGGCTCATCGGCTTTTATTTACATGTAAGAAGTAAAGTCCTTTACAGTCTTGTCAAGCAAAACAAAGAAGAATTCGAATTCTAATGCTTTAGTCGGGCGTCGGTATTCTTGTCGGCACATCGGGATATTTTTATTCGGAAGAAATCAAATTCTTCAAACATTTGTCGGCCGTGGAAAGTTTAATCGGGATCGGAATCTCATTACACGTAAGAAATCAAATCCGTAAACTTTTGTCCAATCCCCAAAGTTTATGTCTCGTCTGCAAATCGAGATTTTCTACACACAAGAAGAAAATTTGTGCCTACTTTCTTCTGGATGGCCATACTATTTTGGCGGAAAGATCTGTGATTTCACAGGTAACCTTACTTTTATTTGAGATCGCTCATAAGCGTTTCCACAAAAGTTCGGCTGCGGCGCATATCGTAGTACTCTCTATTTGGAAGAATGGTGTTTCCTTTAGTTGGCGTTTTAGGACTGAAATGCTTGGGGGTTGGAAACACATTAAAAGCTAGAACTTGTAAAGTATAGGTACAGAATAGCCTAAAATTTTCCAGAAAAAAGAAAGATTAAAAAAAAATTCGCCTGCGGCGCTTGATTTAACTTGTTCTGGGTTCGGTCTTTTTAGCGAAAGGTGAAAAGTAAAGCCGAATATGTGAATTTAAACATACAAATTTACATTAAAAAATAATCTCAGCTAATGCATTACAGTTAGTTTTACACAAAACTTCGCGTGCTGCGCATTTCGTAGTATTCTTTATTCGGAAGAACGGTGTTTTATTTAGTTGGCATTTTAGGATTGAAATTCTTGGGGTTTGAAACACCTTAAAAGCTAGAACTTGTAAGCTAAATTTTTCCCAAAAAAAGGCAGATTTAAAATACTTCGCCTGCGGCGAATAATTTATCTTGTTCTGGGTACAGTCGTTGGAAGCTTTTTAGCAAAGCTGCAATGAATTCCCGAATATGAGAATTTAAATTTAAGAATTTACATTCAAGGACTAATCTCAGCTGATGCGTCACAGTTAATTATATACCGGTTCAATTTTGTGCTGGCGGGAAATGTACGCCGTTGCCGCGAAGCAGCAACGGCGTATTTTGTCGGCACATTTTTGAGTCCGTCGGCACAATCTGGACGTCCCCCCCAAAGGTAAAAGGCTAGTGGCGCCCCTGCTAACAACCAAGAACCATTAGCCTAGGTAAACAGCCATACCTCACCTCTAGATCTTGGAAATTCTCATCTTGGAGCAAATCTGGCTTAGCTCATGTGATAAAATCCAACCAGAAAACAAAAACAAATGCATATCGTGTTGATCATTCAAACAAATTGCCATGAAGCAACAAAACGCTAGCGGCTAGCCAACTCTCCTTCCCGCTGCGTAGATCTGCGTATCATACAACCTTCAATCTAGTAATGTTCGCTTCATCATTCAACTGGCCCGGCCCTGTTTACCTGTGGAAAAATCGACGGTCTAGCCACCAATCGTGAGATTTGTTCAAGATGTGTCTGACGCTAGATGGTACCGGTTTGAAGTGGATTAAAAGTGAATGATCTGTACATTTCGGTTTTTCTGGCAAAGATTGCAAGAGGAGTTGCTAACTACTAGCAATATTAGCATTAATTTATAAGAAAAGATTGATATAAAGCAGTTGCTTTTTTACCGAATTTCCGCCAGGAGGTATCATTGTTCTACACAGTGTACTAGTGTTATAATCATTATCGCCCTTGCTTTTCTTCGGGCGATAATATATAGTAATTCAAACAGTAACTTTTGGTGGTCAATCGTATCAAACACTTTATTCAGATCCAGAAATAATGCAGCAGGGATAAGACCCGACTCAAACGCTGAATTAATCCAATCAAATAGCTTAATTGTTGCAAGCTCTGTTGATAACCCTTTTCTGAATCCAAATTGGGTATTAATTAGGATTTGGTTACAACCTAGGGCAAACAACTTTCTCAGATACTGTAGTGAACGGACTGTCAACCCCTGATTAAGTGTAGCGAATACTCAGCCCGCATTAGCAAAGTGTCACTTTCATTGTTGGTTAGGTGGATTTATCCGGGTGGGGCTATTGTGTTGATAAGAGGTATTTTCTATAGTAGCCAGGGAAAGGGTTCCGGGAAAATAAACGTTTGTAAGTGTCCTATTTCAGTAGTTAAAAAGAGTAAGCATATTGGTAGTCAGTTGAGTTTGGAGCCACTGTTGTATAGGGGGACGTTTTGGCGTGGATGGCCGTTGAGCTCAACCAAAGATGCCATCCACGCGAAAATGTCTCTGGATGATGGCATCCACGTGATACTGAATCGTGACAGAGGAAGATGCCATCTTCCGCGAAAACACACATCCTTTGGATGGGTTAAGAAAATATCTACCTGTAGGAAAGAGCATTGCACCCGGGTGTGTTTCGGCAACAACCGGTGTTCAGCGGGAAATAAGAACTTAATATAATAATATAACTTGAATTCTGTATTTATTTATTATATTTATATTATCGTGTGAAAAATACAAATTCATTTTTCCATTTTGAGCGGCTTTGAGCCTGAAGAGAACCCTCGCCAAGAAGGGCCGAAATATAACTCTCATAGAATTCAACTGACGCCTATCCATTTTGCACTGTCAAATAAAATTAAGAAATTAAAATGAAATTCAAAAAACTAAATCAAAATTAAATTACAAATTATTTCAATTAAAAAAAAAAAAAAAAAAAAAAAAATATGTAAAAAATAATAAATAAATACAGAGTTCAAGTTATATTATTATTTTAAGTTCTTATTTCTATTTTAGTAAATTTGTCTATATGCTGTATTTTTTTCTATCTGAACAGTCAGAGTTCCCGTTCAACAGAGCTCGATGAGCCCTGTTGAACGGGAGACATCCATCCAGCTTGATGGTGACGTCAGCCGTCGAGCTATTCACGCGAAAACGTCCATCGAGCTGGATGGCATCAACGCAAAAACATCCATCATGATGATGGAACGCAACGCATCCACGCGAAAATGTCCCCTAGCACTGTTAGTGAAGGGTTTTTATTAAAACTATTAAACCACTCGGAGTTCATGACATATTTGGTGTTCAGAAGTGTGGATGTGAACTTCTTGGAATGAAGATCGACAGTTTATTCAGTGAGCCTACTCAAGGGCACGTTGCAACAAACAAAACAACAGAGAGCCATCGGATCGTTCACCCTGGTACGTGAGGTGGTGAAGGGCGTACAGCACATTTGGTGGTGCTTCACAGCACATTTGGTGGTGCTTCACAGCATATTTGGTGGTGCTTCACAGCACATTTGGCGGTGCATCACAGCACATCTGGCGGTGCTTCACAGTACATTTTGCGGTGCTTCACAGCACATCTGGCGGTGCTTCACAGCATATTTTGTGGTGCTTCACAGCACATCTGGCGGTGCTTCACAGCACATTTGGCGGTGCTTCACAGCACATCTGGCGGTGTGCTTCACAGCACATTTGGCGGTGCTTCACAGCACATTCGGTAGTGCTTCGTAGCACGCCTCTGGGAACTTCAGAGTACGTTTGACGGTGTACAAGGTCAAGGTTGGTGGGGCCTATCAACACCGTTGTCTGCTTACAACCAGTTGGCGACACCATTCTTCACAGGAAGGTCCACTGACTGAATGACCAAAGACTCAAAGGTGGATCATACTGCAAGAGATCGAGACTTGGTTGAAGTAACAGGTGTCCGAAACCGACGAGAAGCAGGCAGTGAAGCAGAAGCGAAGATGGACCAAGAGCAAATGCTGGAGCTGCTCAAATATACGATGAAGCTGAACTTGGAAGCAGACGACCATGGCCGCCCAGATGCAGTCGCTGACGGGCAACGCAGAACAACGCTTCACAGCACATTCGGTAGTGCTTCGTAGCACGCCTCTGGGAACTTCAGAGTATGTTTGACGGTGTACAAGCTCAAGGTCGGTGGGGCCTATCAACAACGTTGTCTGCTTACAACCAGTTGGCGACACCATTCTTCACAGGAAGGTCCACTGACTCAATGACCAAAGACTCAAAGGTGGATCATACTGCAAGAGAGCGAGACTTGGTTGAAGTAACAGGTGTCCGAAACCGACGAGAAGCAGGCAGTGAAGCAGAAGCGAAGATGGACCAAGAGCAAATGTTGGAGCTGCTCAAACAGACGGTGAAGCTGAACTTGTAAGCAATGCAGACGACCATGGCCACCCAGATGCAGTCGCTCACGGGCAACGCAGAACAATTTGGACAGAACTATATGGGCAGTACGACTGCAAGCAGTGCTCTCTGGAAAGGCTGCCGAAGCCGTTGCTCTGGTTCCACTGTCTGAAAACAGTAACTATGATCGCGTGAAGGAGGCTGTTCTACGAAGGTTTCAAGTCACCCCTGAGACGTATCGACATCGGTTCAGATTCACAACCAAGGTAGGTGACCAGTCATTTACCGATTTTGGTAACAAGCTGGAACAATTATTGATGCTCGAATGGCTCGGATGTGGAGACTATACAACAGTCAACGAGGTAGGGACGCTTAGAACCACATCGAATCGATTTTGGGGAAGCTTTTAGTCGAACAGTACTTGATGTCCGTTCGAAGTGAACTGCTTCGAATTCGCCTGCGTGAACTCCAAGATCCTACTTTGTCCGAGATTACCAGGTTATCAGAGAATTTCTGCATCGCCAGAAAAGACGGACGGGAATCTGCCAGAGCCACAACAGGAGCTACCAAGTTGGCGAGTCAGGAGCTAGACCGTCAATGGAAAGACGGGAGGACAAACGAGGCAACATGTTCAAAACCTGAGGAAGCGCCAGAGCGAGGAAGACCAGATAAGTCGAATGGAAACTTCCAAGGGCCATGTTATCGGTGCGGTGAGAAGGGTCACAGGGCCAATACCTGTAGAAACCCTAGGAAGGAAGAAGGTTTTTTCGCTAAGCGTCGAATAATTGACGCGGAAAAAGGAGGTTTCAGATGCAGATGGAAAATTGACGGTATGCTTGTCAAAGTCCTCTTTGACTCTAGAGCCACCATCTCAATTGTTCACAGCAAGTTCATCAGAAGCAATGCGAATGGCATTGTGAACGAAGCAGTAGTTGGTTATGTTCATGGGGACCACAAAACATATCCAGTCAAACAGGTTCATATTTCGATGAGTCCCGGCGGGAGAATCTTTGAGGGCAACATTGAGATGGCAGTCAGCGACTCCTTGCTGAAGACGTTATCCTCGGAAAAACTTTTCCAGGATTCGGAAAACTGTGCCGTTCTGCTGTCGAGGCTGAGATATCGAATTCCAAGCTAAAGACAATGAACAGTAAGAAGGTGAGGTACGAGTGGCCAACCCACAATGAAGGTGTGAAGCAAGAGAATAGGATTACGGCGAAGAAGCGATCGAGTTTCAACACTTGCAGAGAGATGGTGCCGAAGTTCCAGCCGAGAACTGAATCGGAACCAGAAAAGCAAGAGGAAGGTAATGTGGTTTCGAGGGTGGTTGTTAAGGCTAGGTCTTAAATAGGGTCACTGGGACCCTGTGATTAGCGTGGAGAAACTCTTCTGCAGACCGGCGGCGCCCGACCTTAGCTTCTACCTTAAAAACCAATCAGCAAACGAGGGGGTGGGGACGGAAGTCCTAAGTAGCCTATGGCTCAAACACACCGTGCTCTTCTCTCTCCAAATAAACAAAAGTATACTCAGCAAGAAGTATAAAAAGTCTCCTTGTCAACGGATGTTAATTCAACAAGATGGTCGTGTTGATGTTGTAGTTAACCGGACATCATGATGATGCTGAGGACGGCTGAGCACCGTACAGATACAAACTAGGTCGAAAAGACGCTAAAGCACACACGCCATCTAGCGGCAACAACCCGAATTTGTTGCCTGAATGGCATTATGTGTTTACCTCGTGGTTGAGAATAAAACCGAATTGAACGTGGTTTTCAAGCCACAACACTACCCCCCTCTCAATTCTCAACCACGGGGTAAAACAGAAACACGAAACGGTCTACAAAAATTTTACACATGACTAAATTATCTCCTTTAAGGGCACTTCCATTCAAGCTCAAAGGCACTGAGCCAACACTGGAATCAAAAAAGAGATTCTTCACTGGATTCCACGGACGGTGAAATTTTTGGATCACTGGACATCACAAATTTTGATCACATGGATTCACAAATTTTCTTAATTTGCCATATTTCAATGGGTCACTGGAGATCATAAATTTTGATCATATGGATTCACTGCGTACTGTAGGTAGATGGCATTCAAATGACACAAAAACAACATACTTACACGTAGCCTGTAGAGGTTCCAGGTCTCAGGACATGTGGCCACTGAGCTTTGAATTCACACCTTCACAAACTAAACAGGTCCCGGCAGCGGAGACAGAGTCCTCAACGGCTGCGGTGGTGGGGACGTTGATTGCGACGACAGGGTCCTTTCCAGCGGTGACGACATCGGCGGCAACTTCGCGGACGACGACAACTTCGCAGAAAACAACTTCGTTGATGGCTTCTTGGACCATGACATTCTGGTTCTTAGCATGGTTAAGGGACGTCATATGACTGAGCTGAAGAGATGCCTCTTTGGACGTTGGCCATTTGTGAATCTCTGGGACTTGGGTTGTGCCTCATCGTTTGCTCGATAGGCCGTCTAAATGGAAGAACTTCTACGACCTGAACGAATAAATTTTCATTAAGTGATTTCGTCACTAAATTATTGGGTCAGTGAAGTATTTTAAGAACAAGGCGAACTCCGCGCAAATGCTCGTAAAACTCCTCCAATTTCTCATGGCAATTTTCAGGAACCGAACGCTGGATCAATTTGAGAACCAAACAAAAACGTGTATAGGGCAACAGCCATCCAAAACAAACAAAGTTCGTTAAACTCAATCAACATGGAAGTCGAAGTCCAACATGCTATGAAAGCATTAAAGTCACACAGACACAAAATGCATTCTTCCTCTTTTAACAAGACTTAAAGGATCACTCCCGGAAGCAAACGCAGACAAACAAAAATTCAAACTCAATCCATTCACAACGCAGACTCAGGGGCAGATATTTCTTTCTAGTTACCACGTCAAATTTTCAGACGGTGTCTGATCTGCAGACTGAAGTCCTGATGACATCTGGTTCCAAAATGTCGTCATCCCCTTTTTGCGATCTGATGAGCGGCTGCGAGATGAGTAAAATCGGATGAGGGCTTCCCCCCTCCTAAAGATGAAGCTGAGCGCATAGGGGCTTTTCCACATGGCCAGTTCTTAAGGAATAGTTAACAGGCTTTGCAGGATTTACAGAGTTCTGCCAGTTGTCTGACCTGACTAAAATGCCTTTGGAAAATCCGATGTGGCCATTAGTAAAAAACTGTAATGGACCGGGTTTTGGATTTCCTGCCTGCAGGGGGTCGGAATGAGCAGATGCTGAAATTCGAAGCAAATCTCCCCCCTTGCTATTCCTTCGAGCAGTTTCCCACCCCTGACATTCCGAGCTTTCTCACCCTCGTCGTAGAAGTTCGGTGAAAAGCTAGGGGTTCCTGAATGAGTAGCGTCCACCGCTTGATGAGTAGCGTCCATCGCTGATTTTTAGTAAATAGGTTAAAGTAGGCTAGTTTTAAGGCCCAGTTGGAGGAGAGAAAGTTATTTTTGTTGCGTTGGTTTGGACGTTTGTGGTTGGAGGTTGATTCCACTGCTGACAAAGTTATGTGATCGGTATTTTGGATTTAGTGGTCACCCCCAGGACAACCTGGACGCCCGGGTTCTCGGGTGACTGGCTCATTTGAAGATATATCGTTTAGTTTTTGTGTTTTATTATAAGTTGTTTAGTGTGATTTTGTGTAAAATAAAGAATAACCTAACCTAAAAAAAAAAGCTGAGGAAACTGCTCCGCTTTGGGCCAAAATTCCAAAATTCTGCAACATCTCCTAAGAACAAGAACGATTAGGGAAAGAAAAAGCATTATGAAATAAAGGGAGGTGTGATAATCCCTTAATCCTGCTGGGCCCCTTGTTCTCTTTACTCTTGTTGCAGGTCGTCTCGACGCCATGATAGTACAGGGCTGACTTTGTGTCACTACGACTGATGATTGCTGGATCTATGAGATCTGCTCGGACAAATGTCAGGTCACTTGCTGAGTCAAGGACCATTTCGACACTTTTCCCATTAATTGTTCCGCGAACTTTATGGGACTTGGCAAAGGCACTGAAATTCTTCTTGGGGTCTCTGACTAGGGCTGACCTCTTCATGTCACATTGACCCCTTCTTGCTCCGTGTCCAACCCTTGGCCGATCATTAGAGGTGGGTCCATGTGACGCTCCACTTCCTGACCTATCATCATAGGGTGGTCACTGTGAAGTACTCTTCCTATTGGGGCAATTAGAGGCAAAATGGGAGGGATCATTACATTGGTAGAAAGCTCTTGTGAGCTGCTGATCCCTACCTTGACTTCCTCTATGGCTGCCATAGTCCTGCTTCCTTGGCGAAGCTGGATGCTTCTTTGATGAAGCTGGATGCTTCCTTGGTGAAGCCGGTTGGTCATCACCTGACCTTCTGTCCTGATGTCGTTCATGTGGACGGTTTCCTACATCTTTTCTGCATTCGACGTACTTATCGGCTTCTTCCGCAGCTTTTCTCTCAACGACTTTGGGTCCCTTTCCCTGAGATGGATTTTCAGAGTTGGATGTGTCGTTTCGGTGAACTGCTCCAGCAGTATTCTTTCCATCACCTTATCGAGAAGTGCAGCCTTTTCTTCTAGGCTTTCGATCAGATCGTAATCCTTGGCGTCCAGCCATCTTAAGCCCAGGTCAATGAATCAATAAGTATATTTCACATAATATTTCTGTATGACAAAAATAACCTTGTACGTCAAGACAAAATGGTTTTAAAAATACATAAAACAACGGTTAAACGCTAGTAGATAACTGAGCTCCTTGTAGGACTCTGAATACGCCTTTCTTTCAGTACGGAAGCGTTTTCTGTAATACTCAGTGTTGAGCTGGCAGCGTTCCAGGATAGCTGCTTTGAGCTTTCTAAAGTCCTTAAGATCTCTGACAGGCAGAGCAGCGTATGCAGCTTGGGCCCTGTTGTTCAAAAAGGGCTGAAGCTTTGCTGCCCATTGTTTCTTAGGCCATCCCCTTAGTGTTGCATTCCGTTCAAAGTTGAACAGATACAGATCCACATCTTCGTGTTCTGTCATTCTTACCATTTGGGTTGATCGAAAAGAAGCAGCATGGATTGCTTCTTTTTGCGACTTCATCATGGCTTCAATCAGTAGTCTCTGATTTTCTGCCTATGACTGGGCCTGTGCCCGAAGCATCTTATCAACCAATGACAAGAGGGATTCTGGCTCCGAGTTTTGTGGACCTCTTCTCCTGTCACGACGATGGCCTTCTGAAGATCTGCTAGATCTGCTGCCTCTGGAATGAGAAAGCCTACTGCTACCGCTTGGGGTTAGACTTGGGGAAGGGCCAGGACTTGAAGGAGAGTTAGGGTCTGGACTAGGTTCGGAAGGAAACGCGCTCCCTGCCTGAGGTACCCTAGGCTCCTGACTAGCTTCATTATTCTGCCTGTCAAAACCTGGACAATTACGCTGAGGGGGACCATTTGGGGCAGCATGCCTCGAAGAGCTGTGTGTGGCTGAGCGTTGGTGTGGTGAATTTCGATCCTGCTGTTGCTTATTGCTGCTGGAAAAATTCAGCCTATGCCTTGGCGGCAAAGTCGGCTGAAAATCTACGTCTGCTGCTGGATTCTGCAACCTTGACGGACCTGGAATGGGGTCTACAGGAGACAAACCTGCCTGTGACCTGTTCTGTTTCTCATGTGTCTTGTGGTTGCGCCTTTGCTCCCTAGGGACAGATACATCGGATCTTGTGCCCTTCGATTTGGGAAGATGGAGATTTTTCTGACAATCCCAGTCATCTGTTCGAAGGCACACCCTGCCAGCAGGGCGTTGAACATGCTGTTGTTGCTGGAAAAATTGTTGACTGAACCGTTGCTGCTGGAAAAATTGTTGACTGAGCTGTTGTCGCTGAAAATACTGCTGTTGTAACAGACGCTGTCTAAAACCATCCTGATGAACAAGCTGTGGAGGAAATTCTGATGATAATTCCTATCACCCCAATCAGGCACTAACTCGGATTCAAACCTGTTTAGGTCTGCTGGGTGCAGTCGTTGTTGTACTTCGAAGCTCAGCCCTTGACCCATCATGCCTCCCAAGTGGGGCACATGTAGTTACTAGAGTGGTTGTTGTAGTCGTTGAAGCTAGGGCTGTTGCTGTGACTACTGATGGTATGCCAGAAGGTGGCGTTCTTTGCAAACGACTGCTAGGCCTAAAGGCATTATCACCAAGCAAAGTCCTGGTCAAATCTTCCTGACTTTCAGAATGGGAAGTTGCAGGGGAAGATTTGACTGACCTTCTGAGGGGAGTTCGGAAATGTTCAATTTCCTCTGAAATAGTCCTCGGTCTAAGCGGTCTTCTATAAACTGGTGAAATACAGGAGCCCGACTCATGAGTCGTCAGCAGGCACTCGACCAAAATGTGGAAATGGGAAACCTCCAAAAATGGATGTGCTCGATCAAGAACGGGAACCTCAGCAGAAAGAGGTGACCTCGTATTTGGCTGTGCTGACCTCACAATTGGGGTGCTAGCAGTACCAACCGTCTCGAAAAGATTCTGGCCTTGCTTGCTAGCTTTGGAACGACGACCCGACGATTGGTTCAGATGTTCCTTGCTCTTGGAGGACATGGACCTTGTTACCCGCGGTGGCGACATATTTTCCGACAAGAAAATTTCAAAAAGGATTTTGTTTGCAAACAATTCACAACCAAATGGAAAAAAATCCAAATGTAAAAATAAACTCCACAGGGAAGACAGCAAAAATTTGTCAAAATCTCAGTCTACGAAAATCGCGCAAAAAAGAGAAAACAAATTTGGGGCAAATTTCCTTTCAAAAATTTACACAAATCAAATGGGCGGTCCAGATGCTAGGACAAAACTCCAAAAGGATAAGCAGTAACACAGCCGACAAAAAAATGTCAAATTTTCAATTTAAGTCAATTGCGCAAAAAAAAAAAAAAAAATCAAATGTTGGGGTCGAAATTCAATTCGGATAAACAGCAATAATTCCATTCGGATCAACAGCAAACATTCATGTCCCAAAAAATTCAGCAAGCAATGTAAACAGCACTGCGCTCAAAAAATTCAAAATTTCCCAACTTTCCGAGCGGGAAACACCACACGAATAGCAAAAATCCTGCAACTCAAGGATTAAGCTAAAAAAAGTTGTAATCACTCTGAAATGTAAGTGTTACGAGGGGGTACAGTCCACACACTATGCAAAATTCGGAATACCGAAAAAATTTGCAAATTTCCGGAGCAAATTTCTCAGAAATTCTGGGTAACTGAGAGAAGAGTTGACCGTTGGGGTATTACACACAAACACTCATTGTGTGCTAGTTGAAAAGTCCATCACACTCCAGTACGCAACTAGGGGTCGCGTCAGGGCAGTGTGACCAGATATAGCCTAGCGCTAAAAACGCAGCGTGCACTCTGCTAGCTAGTTCCAGAATACCTGTAGAACAAACTAAAGCTGCCTGTCTGGGTGGTTGGGATCAGACAGTGCGTACATGATGCTAATTTCCAACAAAAACTATGCAACGGCCTGGTGGTCTTGGAGACTGGGTTCGCAAAAGCTGTCACCAGTGATGTGGTTTCGAGGGTGGTTGTTAAGGCTAGGTCTTAAATAGGGTCACTGGGACCCTGTGATTAGCGTGGAGAAACTCTTCTGCAGACCGGCAGTGCCCGACCTTAGCTTTAACCTTCAAAACCAATCAGCAAACGAGGGGAGTAGTATAGAAAGGGGGGAGCTGGCCCAAAAGTCCCCCCAGTTCAAACCCCCATATTAACACCAATTTCTTAAATTTTAACATGATTTTTTCCAAATAATCCCCCTTTTTATAGATATTTTTATTTTCTTATTTTACCAAAAAAGGTCCCAAGAAATAGGAAATATTACCCTTTAAACTACTACTTTTTTACATTTTACTGAGTAAACAATTCTACATCAACATATTGGTCAGAGTTCTTATTCACTCTCATAATAGGCTGTAAAACCAGATTTTTCTTTAGAAGTAACTCATCAGCAATTGCATTATATCTCTGTGGTATAAACAAATCACAGGCTTTGTTATTATGATGAATAACAACAACCAGCTTATCACCATATTTTGTCTTAGCCATTCTCATTTTAACGATAGCATATTTCAATCCTAGAACTAGTTCTTCCTTCCTGATAGTATCATTGAATTTATTCATTCTAATTGTTGACAAGACTTTCTTTAGCGACTCCATTTATTAGCGGCTGATTTTATTTAATAAAAATCCCAATCGCTTGAAACATCTGGTAATAGAAGCCAACCACCTTTATCACATAAATGCGATAGATAGAGACGCAGTACTGAGTTTGCGTGATGATGTGATGATTACCGATTTTGAACTTCATAAAATATTTTTGCAAAACCCCACACCCCCAGACTTTGAAGAATAGTTGCGTTAAGCACACGCAAAGCAAAATATGGTAATGGCTATTAGTCTGGGGGGCCCCTGAACAGGGAAACTCCGAGGAGTTTTTTGAATCGCTACAAACTGCCGTCAGTAGGATTCGATCTTGCGAGGTCTGTGGAATGTCAAGTTAGAACGGGCCAGTGCGCTAACCGATTAGACCACGGGGTCCTCTTTCGACTGGCCAAGCTTATGTTTTCTGATGTGATATG
>JAKZAO010000013.1:13932876-13953868 GCA_023053555.1 Branchinecta lindahli | reverse complement strand
ATCAGTATTCGACTGAATAGGTGGTTCTCTCTGTACGACGGGCGCTGCTTTGGGGTGGGATGGTTAGGCGTTTGGAAGGTTAATTTGTTTTATTAATCACACAATAGAGTGTGTTCAAGAGGGGTCTGAATCATGGGATGAACGAGAAAATTATGGACCTTGAGTTATTTTCTCTTGACGGATGTGTGGATTCTTTCCGAACTGAAGCTTCTGTGATATAGGCTAACCATGGCTCATACAGATGTGCATTGCATGGCATTCCTCGCATGGTCTCTGGGATCCAACAAATCTGTAGCGGGATACCGATGACTTCGTAAAGTGTGTCCACCCGTCCGTGTGTGTCCGTCTGTCTGTCTGTTAGCACGATAACTCTCGAAGGGGTTGAGATATTTTGTTCAGGCTTGGTCAGAGGATCGAATTTGGGTCAGGTCCATTTGTTCCAGTTATTAGATATATCCCATAGGCCTATATTTAGGGGTGGGGGAGAGTTTCCAAATCAAGGGGTGACGTTTATTTTTTAGTAGCTACTGAGAGAGTCAGTCCAAGAGTAAGTAGAAAGCTGGTCCCGTATCTGAAACTTATTTTCTCGCCAGACAAGTAGCTCACGGCGGAAACCGGAAAATTTGGTAAAAGTTAAATTATCAGAAGCTACGCACTGGTTTGATGTAAGGGTGAAGAGACATCCTGAATTCGGTTTTTAGCTTTATTTTCTTTCCGGACAAGTATTTCTCCCGGAATCCGGACATGCCCGTAAATTTGTCAAAAGTAGAATTTTTTCTGAAGTCGATTAAAGCTCTAATGTAGGATTAAGAATACATGCTGAATCCATATCTGGAATTTGTTTTCGCGCCATACAAGGGGTCCATGCGGAATCGGGCAAAATCGAAAATTTTTCGACTAAGAGTGTGTTCTGAAATCTGTTAGTGTCGAAATTAGGGTAATAAAACACGCTGGAACAGGATATTTTAGTTGCTTTTCTTGTCGGACCGATATTCGGCCGGAATCCGGCAAAACCCGGATTTTTTGTGTTGTTATAATTTCTTTAGCGGTTAAGGTGTCCAATATGGGGTAAGCTGGCGTTTCGAATCGATTCGCCAACTTTTTATTCCTTTTTTGCTGATACTACCGACGTTTAGTTTCTTTTCGGACCGATATTCGGTCGGAATCCGGCAAAACCCGGAGTTTTGGTAGTTGTCATAATTGCTTTAAAGCGTTTGAGGTGTCGAATGTGGGATAAGCTGGCGTTTTAAATCGATTCCCCTGCTTTAAAAAAAAAAAAATTGTTGATACCAAAGACAATAATAGTGGGAAAGACCGGCGACTCTCGTAAGCCCCATGAGTCACAACAATCAGCGCCGTTTAGCGGTTGGTCTTTCGTTCATTTTCAAGCTTTTACCAGTTTAGCGGGTAACCTATCTCATCCTATATTCAACTTTCCATTGACTGAATTCAGTTAATATTGGTTTCGGCCATGTTTGGTGTTCGGCATAAATTGTCTTTTGAGCCCAAACTGACTGAGAAACCTGTCAAACATACCAAACAAATCGCTAAATAATTCCAATTATACTAAACAAATCGCTAAATAATTCCGATTATACTAAACAAATCGCTAAACAATTCCGATCCGATTATACAACCCGTTTTTCATTCGTTTAATATATATTTCTCAGTCAGCTTGGGCTTGAACAGACGGACGTAGACCCTTACCAAGAAGAGACGAAATATCGCTCTCAGAGTTCAGGAATTTGTTTGCCTTACGACGAGCGTCCTCTCCATTCAGATTTCTTCTTTAACTGGAATAACAAGACTAAATGTTTCGATGGGATCCCAAAAATTTAATATTTGATCCAGACAACTAGGTCTTGTCTTCGCCAGATCCAGTCCCTATAAAGATCCCTATAAAGAACATCTAATCAACTTCAAATAAAATATTAACTTATAAAAAAAATCTGGTTTCAACCGGATTCCGGACGAACTATATGTCCGGGTAAAAAATTATTGTCATATACAGATTCAGCATCTCTTCTGACCCCTAAACCTGTCATCTAATCAACTTCCAATAAAACTTTTGCTTTTAACAAATTTTCCGGTTTTGGCCGGATTCCGGACGAACTACTTGTCCGGCCAGAAAATGGTTTTCACCATCGTGTTCAGCATGTCTTCTTACCCCTAAGTCGAACATCTAATCAATTTCAAATAAAACTTTTCCTTTTAACAAACTTTCCGGTTTCGGCCGGATTCCGTGCGAACTACTTGTCCGGCGAGAAAATGATTTTCACCGTCATGTTCAGCATGTCTTCTTACCCCATAATCGACTATCACATTAGCTGTTTCAAAATATTTTGTTTGCCCCTTAATTTAAACCCCCTCCCCCACCCCTAAATGTACGGCTACAAAGCCCATCTAGAACTCGACCTTACTCTTGACCCAAAGAATTCTCACGCCAAGTTTCATCAAAATATCTCATTCCCTTCGAGAGTTATCGTGCTTACAGACGGACGGACAGACAGACAACTTTTGCGATGTCATAGGTATAATAATAATAATAATTTATTTCTTACCCACTTACAAAGGGAAAAAGTGGAGTACAAGGAGAAAAAACAAAGAACTATAAATAACTCAAGAACTATAAATGAACTATAGTATCCCTCACTTACGTTTTGGGATCCCAAAATGCAAGCAGAAACACAATCAGTTACTTTTTTTTTAATGCAACAAAAGTGTTGAATTCACGGGCAACCACTAATGTCACAGCAAATAATGACAGCGCCAATCAACGCCATCTTGCCTTGATTACGTCAAACCTGCCGTTTGAAATTGGACAAAGACCAAACGCTAGGAAGCAGCACGATCGATTTTCAGCGACGCGATTTTGGCCGAGTCGCCGGTCTTTCCCACTATTATTGTCTTTGGTTGATACTACCGACGGAATCCGATGAAAACCGGAAACTCGGTAGCATCATGTTATTCGTTTTCAACATGTTATCGAAAAAGAAAGGTCACCCGATTGACGACATGTAGGTAGTCAAACTGCTGAGGTTTTACGAACTCATATAGAAAGAAAACATTACGATCGATAGAAAGAAGAAGAAGAAGAATATTGACAGAAGAATTATGAATGTAATAATGAAATAATACAAAATTGTAATTTTCCTCTCCTCTTGCTAATGATGTAAGTATACAGGATGTATAGGACCTAGGTGGGAACCACACTAACAGACTAATGTAGCATTTACAGGGATAAGAAATCTACGGAAGAAATCTTGTAGCCTGTAGGAGGGGTATAACATTCTAAGTTAGAATGTTATACCCCTCCTACAGGCTACAATCTAACCTCAAATTTTTATAGCCTCAATTTGGCCTGAAAATCTTACAAGCAAACTCCTGTGCAGTCGAAAAGGGTCCAAGGTCATCACATGTTGACTATATTGTAACGGAATTCTGTAAGTCATGACGTAAATAGTGACGTCTTGCGATTGAGGACCCCAAAGTAGGATTTGATTGTCCCTAGTACGGTTTATAAATGTTAACGCAACCTGCGCCTCGCTGGCCGCTCGGCTCTGTATATATATATTCAAATATATGCTCACCGTTAGGAATAAACTACAGTTTTTTGTTTTTATAGGCAAATTACATCAAATAGGTGTGACGTCACGCTTTTACGGAATTCCGATATAATTTAGTTTACACCGTCATCACAAGTTTCCATCTTGACAGTTAGAACCTTGTTATGACTGAAAACCTTTTTAGGGTGGAGTCGAGTTCATTTAAAGTTCGAGGTTGCATACCCCTCCTGTAGTGTAGATAGGAATTCTGGTCAGCTTGAGAGGATCCCGTTAGTGAAGACAACTAGAAAAAAATCTAGTTGGGCAGTAGTTGCATTTTTGCAGATACTATGGTATCTGATACCACGGTCTTGCCTGGGTCTTGTAGTCACTGTAGTATCTGGCCAGTTATCGTAGTATCTGATATTACGAAACCATGGTCCGACCGTGGTTTAGGGCTTGTTTCCGCGCCAACCAACATACTTCGGTTCAGGGTAACCAGTATTTTTGAAACTTTCGGTCCTAATGATCCAGCGTTTTTGTGTTCACTTTCCACGTCACTCTCCAATACTAAGCGGAGCGCCGAAACCGAGAGGTTTCCCACTCTTGATTTTTAGTGTACAGTAGGTTGCCCAGTGCCACGGTGCCTGGTCGGTGCTGGCACCGTTTAGCCACGTGTTCAAACTATTAAAATAAGCATCTTTAGAAGTGTTTGAAAGATAAATCGCATAACTTATGGCCGAAGAGGTTTCACAGCGCCAAAACCGAGAGGCTTCCGACTCTTTGATTTTAGTGTACAGCAAGTGCCCGGTGCCGTACAGTGCCTGGTTGGTGCTGGCACCATTAGCCACGTGTTCAAACATTAAAATAAGCATCTTTAGAAGTGTTTGAAAGAATAAATCGCATAAACTTATTGCCGAAGAGGTTTCACAGGGCTGAAACCGAGAGGTTTCCCACTCCTGATTTTAGTGTACAGCAAGTGCCCCGGTGCCGTAGTGCCTGGTTGGTGCTGGCAACCGTTATCCACGTGTTCAAACATTAAAATAAGCATCTTTAGAGTGTTTGAAAGATAATTCGCATAACTTATGGCTGGCACCGGTGCCGGAGCATACGATTTTGGTCGGTGCCTGCCAGTGCCGGGAAAAGGGTTGTACAGAGAGTACCAAGGATTGGAACACACCCTCGGCCAACCGACCTACAGTCTTGGCACGGCGCGAAATTCAAAATTTTCATTGAGAGAGCATAGGCCGTGCGATGGAAAGACGCCGTTTTTGGGATCCCAAAACGTAAGTGGAGGGATACCTATGACATCGCAAAAGTTGTCCGTCCAGTCTGTCCGTCCGTCCGTCCGTCCGTCTGTCGTCCGTCTGTAAGCACGATAGCTCTCGAAGGGAATGAGATATTTTGATGAAACTTGGTGTGAGCATTCTTTGGGTCAAGAGTAAGTTCGAGTTCGTAGATGGGCCCTGTAGCTTTACATTTAAGGGTGGGGGAGGGTGTTTAAATTAAGGGGCAAGCAAAAAATTTTAAAACAGCTAATGTGATAGTCAATTATGGGGTAAGAAGACACGCTGAACCACAAATATGGAAAACCATTTTCTCACCGGACAAGTAGTTCGTCCGGAATCCGGCCAAAGCCGGAAAGTTTGTTAAAAGTAGAAGTCTTATTTGAAGTTGATTAGATGTTCGATATAGGGGTAAGAAGGCATGCTGAACAAGAATATGAACACCGTTTTCTCGCCGGACAAGTTGTTCGTCCGGAATCCGGCCAAAACCGGAAAGTTTGTTAGAAGTTAAAGTTTTATCTGAAGTTGATTAGATGTTTGATGTAGGGGTAAGAAGGCATGCTGAACAAGAATACGAAAACCGTTTTATCTCCGGACAAGTAGATCGCCCAAAATCCGGCCAAAACCGGAAAATTTGTTAAAAGTTAACTTTTTATTTCAAGTTGATTAGATGTTGGATATAGGGGTAAGGAGATACGGTGAATCCGTTTTTGAGCTTTGGTTTTTCGCCGGACAAGTAGTTGTTGAATTTCGGCAGAACCGCAAAATTCACAGAAGTAAGCTAGGATCGTTTCCATCGGCTTATAGAGGTAAACGCACATGCTGAATCCATATCTGAGCTTGGATTTCTTAATGACTAGCTGTTTGGCCTGACGAAGACTGGATCTGGCGATGACAAAACCTAATTGTCTGGATCAAATATTGAATTTTTGGGATCCCATCGGAACCTTTGGTCTTGTTTTTATATATAAGCCGTTTTTTAGAGCTCAGTCGAACCGACCGGCAAGACGAAAAACGGTCAATGGTAGCAAATAGGTAGGTTAACCGACCTACGGAGAAAAGGCAAAAAACGCAACTTCTGTTGACCAACCAGGGAGGAGAACGTGGAGAGGAGAATAGAGAATTCATTATCGGAGAAACTTTTCGATTCTGCAAAATTTGGCTGGAATCAGGAGGCTTTCCTTGTTCTCGATTCGAACAAAAATGGAAGAAAAAGGAGAATTCGCTTCATCTGAATGGTCCAAAAATGCAAAATAGGAGAATTGTGAGGAGAATTCTGATCAAAAATGCAACTAGTGTGACAAAGATTTGACTTGTTGATAGACTATTTCATTTCATTGTTCACATAGGTGTAAGAAGTTGCATAGTGCTATATGTGCTGTTTACGTCTTATTACCAGGGGCATCACATATGTGGGGGGAGGGCGATGCAACCACCCCAATGTGTCGGCCATTCATAACCAAATCATATTTGACAGTGCAAAATGGATACGTCAGCTGAATTTTATTAGAGCTATATTTCAGCCCTCCTCGGCAAGGGTCCTCTTCAGGCTCAAAGCTGATCAAGTTGGAAAAACGAGCTTGGGGAAAAACAAAAATCACTTGTTTTTTCTTATTATGAGTCTTTTTTTCTGCAAAAACAGTTGGTAAAAAATTAACAGCCATTCGGTATATACTTTGCCCCCCCCCCCCCCCCGAAAAAAAAAACTTTTTGGCCAGTAACGCCTCTGCTTATTATAGTACGCATACTTGTTCAAACTGCACTTTTGCACTTTCTTAATAAGCAAACCAACAATAAGTTATTTCTAAATACTTCAACATCAAAATAAAGTGAACTTTTGTGCTCTCATGGCAACGCTTGCTAAGTTCTCTTTTTTTCGACACCAGCGGTGCTGGTGTCCCTGCTATTCGACAGTGTGTCACTTTTTTTACAAGTCTTGGCACTATCTCTGGTGTTGTTTTGCTCTGTAAACTAATCTGTATTCCTCAAAGAAGGAGGCCTTGTGTCCATGGAAAACATGGGAGCACGACATTGAATAAAGAGTTGTCCTAACCATGGTCTCCATTCCAGCAACGCCGGAAGCTCCCGACCGGACACGGTTCCATCATCGCAAAAATGGCAGAAATTTGCACTTGGTCAAGTTATGCAGGAATGGCTCTTGTCAATTTCACAAGTAAGTTATATACTATATATTGGATTTTAGTGGCGTTGGTGATTCCCCAAACTGCCTATTAAGGAATCGGATAATATTTGGCAAGACACGTAGAAATACTAACACATAGGCAGCCATTGTTGGCTACCTTGCGTATAAACTAATGCTTTGTTATTTATGGAAACGATTAAGTTGAAAGAAAGTCTGCTCAAAAAAATACCCATTGAATTGAAATCTTACTGTCGTGCTCCCTACAGTCAGTTTTGCATTACCAGCAAACATTAACTTCTTCTAAAAGGAAGAAAGTAAAAATTTTGCATTATACACTGCAGGTAATTAACAACGGTCTTTTGGATTTGCAAGACACAAATTTTCATATTTTTTTTTCTTTTTTCTAGTGGCTGTGACAAGGATGTTTTTTTACTGCGCCACATGCCCAGTCTGGTTTTACATCTATTCCCAGTCTATTTGAGGATGACCACTACAAAAAGTTCGGTTGTGTATCGTGAAGATACAGGTAAGTACCAGGTGTGCTGTTTACGAGCCAGAAATTATCTAGAGCCAGTGGGACGAAACTTGAAAGATGTTAAGGTCATGTGCTCTAGATGATCTGTTTTTGCTGCCGGTCCGATTAAACCTCGTAGGGACCGGGGGGGGGGGGGGCAGAAGTGTTTGGCACGCGTAGGTACCTTACAAGTGAACCGACTTGTAAGATAGAAACCTCGCATGCCGTGGATGATCTCTTTTCGGAATCTCTGCTGGATTCGACCTCCGTTCGGGCGGGTAGCGTAAGGGGCACTATTGGAAGTTTCTCTGAAATGCTCACTTTCGAGTGATGGGTTGTGACAGAAGACGTCCCTAGATGGACCAATCCAGGAACCATTCATGAAGGAGTAGGAGGGCGAAGATAATCCGACTAGAGTGAAACCTGATGGTTGGTAGAGATGTCCCGATATATTTGGTTTCACGCGTAGATACCAAAGCAGTTTGACGTCTGCGGAAGTTTCCGGAGTTCCTAAATTATAGAAATCGCCAAACGTTCGCGTGTGATCAGTGATCCTGTCAAACCAGTTCTGCCTTGTGGGTAAATATTTGACACGCTGACAGTTGTGCAGAACAAGATCAGCCTATGGCCTTGGGAGAGCGCTGGCCATGTCGGCCACGGTATTTCTCCATCAGTTTCATCATAACAGTTTGTCTTTTTCAGTCGGACAACAAAATGGTATCCGTATCTCACATTCAAACGCAGTATCGAAGCTTGTGGATCCATCAACTATCGGCTTTGTCAGATAAAGATTAGACGTGGTGCTAGTGAAAGTTTTATCGGTGTTAAGTGCGCGAACGACATTCTCTGAAAGTGCCGTGAGCAAGAACGGTTATTCTGCCTTACATAACAAAGTCGTAAAACTACAAAACCAATCGTTAACCCTTACAGTGGGAACAACAAGACTACAGATCATTGAAAGTCTTCTAAGCTTCGCTAGATAAGGTCCGACTCTAGTCAGCTCTAGTCACAGTTGGTAGACTGAACAGTCAACGCAACGTTATCAAGAATGTGTTTAATGGAATCTGTCTCCGTGGTAACTGGAGCGGACTTGTTGAACACGTGCGTAAAGTTAACTCAAGGAAGAAGCTGTTACCGTTGAAGGCTAGGATAAGGCCTGTAAAACATGGCTTTACATGCTACTGCATGCGGTCTTTGCGGATTTGAGCTTGTGTTGCAGCGGGCAGTTACCATTTTGTGATCCCAAAACGTAAGTGGAGGGATACCTATGACAGCTAAAGTTGTCAGTCCGTCCGTCTGTCCGCCTGTTAGCAAGATAATTCTCGAAGGGGTTGAGATATTTTGATCAAACTTGGCGTGATTTTTTTTAAAAGCTAATGATATTTCGAATTAGGAGTAAGGAGACATGCTCTCGACGAACAAATAGTTCACCCGGAATCCGGCGAAAACCGGAAAATTTATGAAAACTAGAAGTTTAATCTGAGGTTGATTAGAGGTTTAATTTAGGGGTAAGGAAACGTGCTTGACCGAGTCCGAATGCTGAATCCGAATATGAAAATTATTTTCTCGACGGACAATTAGTTCGGCCGGAATCCGGCCAAAACCGGAAAATCTGTTTAAAGTAAAAGTTTATTTAAGTTTGATAAGATGTTTGATTCGCAGTTAAGAAGACATGCTGAATTCGTACATGATAGTCATTTTCTAACCGGACGTAAAGATCGCTCGGAATCCGGCTGAAACCGGAAAATTTGTTAAAAGTAAAGTTTATTCTGTAGTTGATTAGAGGTTAGAAGTAGGGGCAAGGATACATGCTGAATTCGGTTTTGAGCTTTAGTTTTTTTTTTGTCAGAGAAGTAATTCGTCCGGAATCCGGTCAAAACCGGAAAGTTTTTCAAAAGTATAAGTTTTCTTTAAAGTTGATAAGAGTTCGATTTGGCGGTAAGAAGACATGCTGAACACGAATCTGAAAACCATTTTATCGCCGGACAAGTAGTTCACCCGGAATATACGGCCAAAACCGGAAAGTTTGTTGAAAATATAAGTTTTATTTAAGGTTGATTGGATGTTTGATTTATGGGTAAGAAGACATGCTGAACATTTATGAAAATCATTTTCTCGTCGGACAAGTAATTCGCCCGGAATCCGGCCGAAACCGGAAATTTGTTATAAGTGCAAGTTTTATCTGAAGTTGATTAGATTTCCAATTTAGGGGTAAGAAGACATGCTGTATCCGCTTTTGACAATAAGTTTCTGCCCGAACGGAATCCGGCTGAAACCGGAAAATTTGTTAAAGTTTAAGTTCCGGAATCCGGTCCGAACCGGAGATTTAGGTTGTTACAGTTTCGTCAAAGTAGATAACCTATGACGTATAGCCTAGTAGCAAACACACAGATGCTGAATCCATGTCTGAACTTGGTTTTCTCAGAAGAATAATCATTTGCCTTCTTCTGTTTCTAAATCTTAATAGTAAAAACATTCAAGGAGTCTAGCGAAGACCTGATATCTATAAGACCAAATAGTCTGGAAAATATTAAATTTTTGGAATCCCACCGAAACCTTAGGTCTTGTTATTGTTGTAGACCATTCTTTTAGCGTGTAATGACAGATATATTAAGTTCAAAATGTTTATCACAACTCTCGCAAGTTGTGCGTTTTTGGCGCTCGCTCGCAAGTTGACTATTTTCAATGCAGCACTCGAAAGTGGCATCTGTTTTGTCACAAGTTGTCCCTTTTAAAAAGAGAAGAAGCCAGGTTAGTGCAGTGTACATGCACTAAGAAATTCATTAGTGATTCAGAAGTCAGTGTTCGAGTTTGTAGCAAATGTATTCAATGTATGCGGAACTTCACTATTAAACGCAAGTGTGTTTTTAAACAATGCTTATTGAACGAAGAACCCAGGACCACCGTAACGAACCAAACCAGCCATTCGGACTACTCCAGAAAACTGTTTTCGCAGAGACGGATCCGAAGATGCAGCCAAGCCAACGACGTTTGGAAGATTGAATTGGTTAAGTCCGGTCTTCACCTCCCGGAACTTCCGGAATCTGGGCTTCCAGATTATTCTTCGACGTCTTCTGTAAATTGCATCTGGAATATGAACCGGTCCGAAAGTATATCAACATAATCCGGAAAAAGGGGCTTTTCAGCTTCCAGATTTCCGGAATTTTTAAGTATCGCAGAAGAAATTCAAAAAAAATCTCGGAAAATCTGTGAACCCAGATTCCGGAAGGTGAAGACCTAACTTTAGGTGAAAAAGGGAGATTGACGGAAAGGCAGTTATTTAAGAGGATATCTAGGAAACGTTGAAAAATATTAAAATGGGCTATCGAGTACGGCATACCTAGTTACAGAGAACTGCAATCGTGGGGCAAGTATTATCCAAAAAAAAAACGGGTAAGCCAGTGTCGTCTTGCTGAAATCGGTCCGTTGGAAGTTTTATCTGTTGATCTAGATAGCGCCGGTTACCATCTAATTGCGGGAACCGGAAGCATCCTATGAAACTGGAACATACTTGACAGTGCAAAACGGATACGTCAGCTAAACTTTATTAGAGCCATATTTCGGCCCTTCTTGGCCAAGGTCCTCTTCAGGCTCAAAACCGATTAAGTTGGGAAAACGAATTGGTGGAACTGGAACACTGAACCGGGGGGGGGGGGCATCAATATAAGGGTGTAGCTTTTTCAATCATTTGTCGGCTTCACTATATGACCCTGAAACTCGTTGCATCTAAAGCGGCTGACGGATTCTGAAGGGTTTTATGAAACTCGAACCCTGAAAGTGTGGGGGGGGGGGGGGAATTCATCGGTATAAGTTTGTAGCTTCTCTAACCCGTCTCGTTAGCTTCACTATCTTTCAGTTCAAGTTCTGATTCTAGTTTTAGAAGCGAGTCACCCTCTAAGCAAGTTCATGCCTGTTGTCGCTTCACGGACAGATCTATTTTGAAAGGAAACGCTTAATCTAGAATTCGAAGAGATATTGTTTATTTTTGCCGCGTGGTCTGTCCTTGAGCCGTAGGAAGTGATCGCTTCTTGCGTTTTCCTTTTTTCCTCCTCCCCATCCTCATAAAATACGTTTTAGAAATTCTATATACTGTCCAACACCACTTCTATACTCCGTCTATAACTTGTATACTGTGAGGCAGAAAGGATACTTTCCTGTGAGGCAGGAAAGTATCAGAAAATCATGTGTAAACGAGTGCTATACTATTACGTTTATGTAAAGGCAAATCTCATCAAGTTTCATGGCTGCGCTGTAGTAAAATAAGCAATTATATATTTGCAAGCGCCATCTTCATTAGACTGACTGGGAGTTGCCGAACGTAACTCTAGATGGCGCTGTTTCCCATACAATTTTGATGGCACCAACAGTGAAGAATAAAACTGAGCAAATTAAACTGACTTTCGAGGAACTTTTTAACAAGCCAATTTGCCTCCCTTTTCTGCGCGGGACTATCGCTTTCATCAGGACTGACAGGAGCCGCAAGCGGTATCCCTGTCTTACCTGGCCGTGTGTATTCCCCCTCCTGCCGGTCGTCGGTTTGCACGCAGATTTACGATACAATGTGTGGGCACTGGGCAGCAGGGCCAGGAGGCTGAAATATCATAGCAGAAACTCCGGGGGAAAGGTGTGGTATTCCAGTATTTGCTATTCCAGATCAAGTGTAGTGAAACAGGTAGCACGGTCCTCCAGATCAACCTGATACGCAGCAGAAACCTAAAATGCCGCTTTAGTCTTTCTAGCACCAGACTTTCGAAAGTTGTCTCATCAACACAGGGCAGACAATCAACTACAGCAACTTATGTAAGGAGCAGAATCCAGGTTTTGAGGAAGCCACTGTTCCGTGTAGTAGTGATTGTGCTCTACTTAACGAGTTAGTAAAGTAGCACTTTGTTTCATTCTAGACTAGAATTCCCTAGTAGATAGAGACCCCATAGTCCTCCACGATATCAGACCAGGCATCACTCCTCTTCCTTCAGAATCCCGTATCACATACGGATCACTGAAACTACCAGGACAAATTTTTATTGTACGAAATGTGACAGTTGGGACCTACTCTAATATCTGTAAATTTGCAAACGCAGGGATGCACGTTTCCATCCCATGCAGACCATTAACCTCAATAGCGTCACAGCCTTAACCGCGAATATAGCAAATCTTTTTTATTACATTCCACTATAAATGGCACTACACACACAGTACGATCCCACCTTAACCACATCTTCGGTAAGACTCTTCAACGCTCCAACAATTCTGTTTGGAAAACTCCACTTGTACACATGCTTGCGGAAACAGTGCAGTCAATTTGTACGATTCCGCTCACTTTATTGCTGTAATAATCGGGGCTGGTCAAATTTCGTCAAAAATATCTGTGCGCAACGGAGCGAATACGTAACTGGTCCAGACTTTCAAGGTAGGTTACATCACGTAGGTCTAGTAATAACTCTGTAGCTCTCCTCTCAATTTTCTCACAGGCTTAATATTGCATTTGTAGTAGGTAATCGTTCAATAATCGGAAGAGCTAGCGAGTTGAACAGCCAGTAAACACGATTCCTCTGGCTTGAATGTAAAGTCTCTTTACATTCCTTCGACTATAAAAAATGAAAATATTGCACTAATCATGTCACGACTAACAATCACAGGTATCCACATGACCGGTCGACGTTTTTCAGCACGGCGGGCAGAGGGCTGATTTTATCTGGTGCTGGCGAGGATGCTGGTTAATTCGGTTGTACCACGTTATACCACCTGAAAAACACGAAAGGTCAACTTACAGTACAGTTTACAGTTTACATAAAGGTGCTTATCGGCCACCCCAGTAGAGTATAAATGGTAATAATATAAGGCGTTTTTCCGTGACACGTTTGTGTGCCACACTGTCGAGCTGAAACTCGGGGATACGCCGTTTTGTCTATTTTTGGGGCGGTAATTTCAAATGTCTGAACATACAAATAAAAATCATGTACAAATCTCATCTCCAGGCTTTCCTCCTTACCATTATGTACAAAAGGATCTTCAGTTTTATTTCTACATACTTGAGAAAGCTTTGAATTTTGTTGTTTTGACGTTATTTTGCTGTTAAATTTGAATTTCCCGCCAAAACAGAGCCACAAAATCGACAATCACCTCGGCAGTTGTTTGTCGAATTTGAGCCACCAAGTGAGACATGAAAATCTTGTTTGTCGGGAAACACACTTGTGGGCCGCACAATCGGCCGCGGAAACGCTCTTTTCGAGCCACAACTGACCCACAACCTGTTTGTGGGAGCACGAAAAAACAGCTATAATATAAACGGTTCGTGAGATGGGCCTGAAAGCCAACCGCGAGGAAATGTAAGAATAAGTAAAATGCCGTAGGTATGAAATGGAGTATTAAATAGTAGGTATGAAACAGGAAAACCGAAGACGGGAAAAGGATACAGCTAGAATGTGGAGATCTTAATCAAGTCTGTAGCTCAGCACCTTCTTTCTGGGGGACACACAGAATAGAGGTCGTCGAGGCTTCTTGAAGCTCGTCACTGCCTACCGCTGTCAGAAGGGCCCTGGTTCAGCAGTTACACCCCTGATGCAGCAGGAACAATGACCATAAAGCCTCTGAATGTCGAACTTCTTCTGTTAGCATTCAAAAATCGCGGTTTTTGCTTCTACTGAGTTCAGCTAAGCACAGGACTGTAATAATACATGAAAGATAAGTAACATCTACCGTACCTTCTGCCATCTTTGGCCACGCCTGGAACATGACAGCTTGCATTCTCTAGATCCAGGGAAGTAGGCTTGACATAATGGCTTGTGTTGTGAAACGAAGCCAATCCAAATCCGGTAACGATGGAAACCGCCAACTTCTTAGATGAACTTATCTTGTAGAGCCTGGCGGTTTGCAGTGATCGATTCTTCTGGGTAGCAGGCAAGACCCGACAGCATGCTGCAAAACCAAAATTAGGATTAAGCCAACCATTCAAAAATAAATTTTGTTTCAAACTGGTTTGACAGGATCACTGATCACGCGCGAACGTTTGGCGATTTCTATTATTTAGTTTACATGTTACGGAGGTAGCTACGGTAAACTTCCGGAGACGTCAAACTGCTTTGGTATCTACGCGTGAAACCAAATATATCGGGACATCTCTACCAACCATCAGGTTTCACTCTAGTCAAATTATCTTCGCCCTCCTACTCCTTCATGAATGGTTCCTGGATTGGTCCATCTAGGGACGTCTTCTGTCACAACCCATCACTCGAAAGTGAGCATTTCAGAGAAACTTCCAATAGTGCCCCTTACGCTACCCGCCCGAACGGAGGTCGAATCCAGCAGAGATTCCGAAAAGAGATCATCCACGGCATGCGAGGTTTCTATCTTACAGGTCGGTTCACTTGTAAGGTACCTAAGCGTGCCAAACACTTCTGCCCCCCCCCCCCCGGTCCCTACGAGGTTTAATCGGACCGGCAGCAAAAACAGATCATCTAGAGCACATGACCTTAACATCTTTCAAGTTTCGTCCCACTGGCTCTAGATAATTTCTGGCTCGTAAACAGCACACCTGGTACTTACCTGTATCTTCACGATACACAACCGAACTTTTTGTAGTGGTCATCCTCAAATAGACTGGGAATAGATGTAAAACCAGACTGGGCATGTGGCGCAGTAAAAAAACATCCTTGTCACAGCCACTAGAAAAAAGAAAAAAAAATATGAAAATTTGTGTCTTGCAAATCTAAAAGACCGTTGTTAATTACCTGCAGTGTATAATGCAAAATTTTTACTTTCTTCCTTTTAGAAGAAGTTAATGTTTCCTGGTAATGCAAAACTGACTGTAGGGAGCACGACAGTAAGATTTCAATTCAATGGGTATTTTTTTTAGCAGACTTTCTTTCAACTTAATCGTTTCCATAAATAACAAAGCATTAGTTTATACGCAAGGTAGCCAACAATGGCTGCCTATGTGTTAGTATTTCTACGTGTCTTGCCAAATATTATCCGATTCCTTAATAGGCAGTTTGGGGAATCACCAACGCCACTAAAATCCAATATATAGTATATAACTTACTTGTGAAATTGACAAGAGCCATTCCTGCATAACTTGACCAAGTGCAAATTTCTGCCCTTTTTGCGATGATGGAACCGTGTCCGGTCGGGAGCTTCCGGCGTTGCTGGAATGGAGACCATGGTTAGGACAACTCTTTATTCAATGTCGTGCTCCCATGTTTTCCATGGACACAAGGCCTCCTTCTTTGAGGAATACAGATTAGTTTACAGAGCAAAACAGCACCAGAGATAGTGCCAAGACTTGTAAAAAAAGTGACACACTGTCGAATAGCAGGGACACCAGCACCGCTGGTGTCGAAAAAAAGAGAACTTAGCAAGCGTTGCCATGAGAGCACGAAAGTTCACTTTATTTTGATGTTGAAGTATTTAGAAATAACTTATTGTTGTTTTGCTTATTAAGAAAGTGCAAAAGTGCAGTTTGAACAAGTATGCGTACTATAATAAGCAGAGGCGTTACTGGCCAAACAGGTTTTTTTTTCGGGGGGGGGGGGGGGGGGGCAAAGTATATACCGAATGGCTGTTAATTTTTTACCAACTGTTTTTGCAGAAAAAAAGACTCATAATAAGAAAAAACAAGTGATTTTTGTTTTTCCCCAAGCTCGTTTTTCCAACTTGATCAGCTTTGAGCCTGAAGAGGACCCTTGCCGAGGAGGGCTGAAATATAGCTCTAATAAAATTCAGCTGACGTATCCATTTTGCACTGTCAAATATGATTTGGTTATGAATGGCCGAAACATTGGGGTGGTTGCATCGCCCTCCCCCCACATATGTGATGCCCCTGGTAATAAGACGTAAACAGCACATATAGCACTATGCAACTTCTTACACCTATGTGAACAATGAAATGAAATAGTCTATCAACAAGTCAAATCTTTGTCACACTAGTTGCATTTTTGATCAGAATTCTCCTCACAATTCTCCTATTTTGCATTTTTGGACCATTCAGATGAAGCGAATTCTCCTTTTTCTTCCATTTTTGTTTGAATCGAGAACAAGGAAAGCCTCCTGATTCCAGCCAAATTTTGCAGAATCGAAAAGTTTCTCCGATAATGAATTCTCTATTCTCCTCTCCACGTTCTCCTCCCTGGTTGGTCAACAGAAGTTGCGTTTTTTGCCTTTTCTCCGTAGGTCGGTTAACCTACCTATTTGCTACTATTGACCGTTTTTCGTCTTGCCGGTCGGTTCGACTGAGCTCTAAAAAACGGCTTATATATAAAAACAAGACCAAAGGTCCCGATGGGATCCCAAAAATTCAATATTTGATCCAGACAATTAGGTTTTGTCATCGCCAGATCCAGTCTTCGCCAGGCCAAACAGCTAGTCATTAAGAAATCCAAGCTCAGATATGGATTCAGCATGTGCGTTTACCTCTATAAGCCGATGGAAACGATCCTAGCTTACTTCTGTGAATTTTGCGGTTCTGCCGAAATTCAACAACTACTTGTCCGGCGAAAAACCAAAGCTCAAAAACGGATTCACCGTATCTCCTTACCCCTATATCCAACATCTAATCAACTTGAAATAAAAAGTTAACTTTTAACAAATTTTCCGGTTTTGGCCGGATTCTGGGCGATCTACTTGTCCGGAGATAAAACGGTTTTCGTATTCTTGTTCAGCATGCCTTCTTACCCCTACATCAAACATCTAATCAACTTCAGATAAAACTTTAACTTCTAACAAACTTTCCGGTTTTGGCCGGATTCCGGACGAACGTCCGGCGAGAAAACGGTGTTCATATTCTTGTTCAGCATGCCTTCTTACCCCTATATCGAACATCTAATCAACTTCAAATAAGACTTCTACTTTTAACAAACTTTCCGGCTTTGGCCGGATTCCGGACGAACTACTTGTCCGGTGAGAAAATGGTTTTCATATTTGTGTTCAGCGTGTCTTTTTACCCCATAATTGACTATCACATTAGCTGTTTAAAAATTTTTTGCTTGCCCCTTAATTTAAACACCCTCCCCCACCCTTAAATGTAAAGCTACAGGGCCCATCTACGAACTTGAACTTACTCTTGACCCAAAGAATGCTCACACCAAGTTTCATCAAAATATCTCATTCCCTTCGAGAGCTATCGTGCTTACAGACGGACGGACAGACGGACGGACGGACAGACGGACGGACAGACGGACGGACGGACAGACGGACGGACAACTTTTGCGATGTCATAGGTATCCCTCCACTTACGTTTTGGGATCCCAAAAACGGCGTCTTTCCATTGCACGCCTATCTCTCCAATGAAAATTTTGAATTTCGCGCCATGCCAAGACTGTAGGTCGGTTGGCCGAGGGGTGTTCCAATCCTTGGTACTCTCTGTACACCCTTTTCCCGGCACTGGCAGGCACCGACCAAAATCGTATGCTCCGGCACCGATGCCAGCCATAAGTTATGCGAATTATCTTTCAAACACTCTAAAGATGCTTATTTTAATGTTTGAACACGTGGATAACGGTGCCAGCACCAACCAGGCACTACGGCACCGGGCACTTGCTGTACACTAAAATCAAGAGTGGGAAACCTCTCGGTTTCAGCCCTGTGAAACCTCTTCGGCCATAAGTTATGCGATTTATCTTTCAAACACTTCTAAAGATGCTTATTTTAATGTTTGAAAACGTGGCTAATGGTGCCAGCACCAACCAGGCACTACGGCACCGGGCACTTGCTGTACACTAAAATCAAAGAGTCGGAAGCCTCTCGGTTTTGGCGCTGTGAAACCTCTTCGGCCATAAGTTATGCGATTTATCTTTCAAACACTTCTAAAGATGCTTATTTTAATGTTTGAACACGTGGCTAACGGTGCCAGCACCGACCAGGCACCGTGGCACTGGGCACCTGCTGTACACTAAAATCAAGAGTGGGAAACCTCTCGGTTTCGGCGCTCCGCTAGTATTGGAGAGTGACGTGGAAAGTGAACACAAAAACGCTGGATCATTAGGACCGAAAGTTTCAAAAATACTGGTTACCCTGAACCGAAGTATGTTGGTTGGCACGGAAACAAGCCCTAAACCACGGTCGGACCATGGTTTCGTAATATCAGATACTACGATAACTGGCCAGATACTACAGTGACTACAAGACCCAGGCAAGACCGTGGTATCAGATACCATAGTATCTGCAAAAATGCAACTACTGCCCAACTAGATTTTTTTCTAGTTGTCTTCACTAACGGGATCCTCTCAAGCTGACCAGAATTCCTATCTACACTACAGGAGGGGTATGCAACCTCGAACTTTAAATGAACTCGACTCCACCCTAAAAAGGTTTTCAGTCATAACAAGGTTCTAACTGTCAAGATGGAAACTTGTGATGACGGTGTAAACTAAATTATATCGGAATTCCGTAAAAGCGTGACGTCACACCTATTTGATGTAATTTGCCTATAAAAACAAAAAACTGTAGTTTATTCCTAACGGTGAGTATATATTATTATTATATTTGAATATATATATACAGAGCCGAGCGGCCAGCGAGGCGCAGGTTGCGTTAACATTTATAAACCGTACTAGGGACAATCAAATCCTACTTTGGGGTCCTCAATCGCAAGACGTCACTATTTACGTCATGACTTACAGAATTCCGTTACAATATAGTCAACATGTGATGACCTTGGACCCTTTTCGACTGCACAGGAGTTTGCTTGTAAGATTTTCAGGCCAAATTGAGGCTATAAAAATTTGAGGTTAGATTGTAGCCTGTAGGAGGGGTATAACATTCTAACTTAGAATGTTATACCCCTCCTACAGGCTACAAGATTTCTTCCGTAGATTTCTTATCCCTGTAAATGCTACATTAGTCTGTTAGTGTGGTTCCCACCTAGGTCCTATACATCCTGTATACTTACATCATTAGCAAGAGGAGAGGAAAATTACAATTTTGTATTATTTCATTATTACATTCATAATTCTTCTGTCAATATTCTTCTTCTTCTTCTTTCTATCGATCGTAATGTTTTCTTTCTATATGAGTTCGTAAAACCTCAGCAGTTTGACTACCTACATGTCGTCAATCGGGTGACCTTTCTTTTTCGATAACATGTTGTCATAGGTGTCCCTCCACTTACGTTTTGGGATCCCAAAAAGCCTGGTGCTACCGCGCTGTACAGAGCAAGCGCCAAGCGGCAATGCTGACAACACTGAAGAAAAGATGATTCCCTGCATCATGATTCATGAGTAAAAGTTCAAAATCCAGTGGTATGAGCTGAAGCTGTAGAAACGTCAACCTACAAAAAACAACAACAGAAGTTCAAAATCTAACAGCATGTTTGGCCTTCTTCTAGTTCCCAGAGATGGCTACCTACAATGAGGTGAGTAACTTACAGTTAGCCTCAGATTAGCCTACTGTCCTACTGGCTACAGTAGAACTAGAGCAGAACTAGAGCCACTAGACTAGAGGCATGACTAGAGGTAGAGGTAGGCTATGCTTAGCCTATATGTGAATGTTTGTTGACTTCGGATTTTGCCATTTTCATGCGTTTGCTGTGTCTAAAGCTAACTATCTGTTAGCCAAAGTAGGTAAGAAGGGCAGCTGAAAGTGAAAACACCTGTACATTTATTTTTGGATCTTCTCAGTCTACCATTTACAGATTTAGCCCAAAACTGCAGTGTTCTCGTTAAAGTAACTGTTCGCATAAGCATACCTCTACTCACCTCTACTGTACCTGAATAGGGTGGCCACAAAAACACCTAGTGGCAAAAATTGGCAATTTTTTTTTAATGAATGCAGGAATTGCTGTGAATTTTCCTGATCAGTTTTACCTATCTAAAACATCTTCAAAAAATATTTTGAAAATACCATTGCATTCAGGACAAAATTGTCTGTTTTGTAAGGCCATCAGTAAGATGTCCTAGCTATTTAATATTATTTCTTTATATTCAATGTAAATTCAGATGTAAAAAAAAGTAGCTGAACTTGCCTACAAAAATTTGTTGATACTAAGGAGGAAAAGTCAGCAGCCTATAGCAGCAATAGGTCTATTAGACTATAACCTTAATGATCGTATTCCTATTTTCTCATCTAACTCACTTGCTGGGGCTCCCCATGCAATAAAAACCAGCTCAAAATACCCAGTTTCATAGAATTTCATTGAAGCACATAGTTCCAAGCTGGTCACTAGATGGACAAAACCCTAAAGTCAATGGATGAACATAGGCATTTCTTTATGTAAAATACTGTTTTCTAAAGAAGATTTAAGATGCTAAGAGGCAAGATAGAGAGGTGATTTTGGCCTCAAATCAAAGCTAAAAGATAGGAGAATCACATTCTGATATTCAACAGCTCAGGTTTGATTAAAACAAAATTTACTGGCTACCCTAACCTGAATCTGACCTGATTCCTGAATCCAACATGAATAAATTTTCCCCTGATTTTTTGATACCCCAGTCATACAGCAGTCATACGCTAATCCTCATTTTTTGGGCATGGTGCCCCAACGTCTGGGAATGCCCCAACGCAAGGGCATGGT